>PVKP010001824.1:0-136065 GCA_004027715.1 Plecturocebus donacophilus
GGTCTGGCTTCTCAGTCCCTTTTTCAATCAGCTGGATGGACTGCTCTGACTTCCCAGAGCGCCAAACATCCTCCAAAAGGAGACCCAGTCCCGTTTACTCCGCACCAAGAGCCGCCGAGCCGAGATGCTGGCAAAAAAGCCGCGCCAGCCGAAAGGGTCACGCTAGTGACCCGTGGGGCTCCTCCACTGGGAATGTCCTGGTCCGTGGGCAACAAAAATTTATCGGTAAGTGTGGCGTCCACTGGCTCTCTGCACTTTTACTGGGAGCTGCAATCCTGAGCTGCTAGTGATCGGCCATCTTGGATCTCTCTCCCACAAACACAGTATTTTTATCGGTTATATGGCACTTAAAGATAATTTGTTTTCTGGAAATATAAAAAAGGAATAGGTCCTCATAGTCAACCAATTTATAAGTCCCACTTCTAAACAAATTAATTCCTTAAGTGCCATAGAATTGAGACAATAGTCTATGAATAATCCCAATATTTTAGAGATATCTGTATATTATCTTAAAATATACACAAATAATAATTAATTTTAATGTTGAATTAATCAATCAACAATGCACAAATATATATGGTACCATCTGAAGGTAACTGAAAGATCTCTTGACATTAAATTTCAAATACACAAATAAATATTGAGAAAGGTTGGATCCGTGCCATAATACAATATATATAGATGTTTAGCTCATAATTTAATATGTAATGATGTGTAAGTTAGTTTTTACTATTTAACAAATTCCTTCAGTTCTGTTGGCTTAAGACAGCAATCATATTATTTAGCTCAGCTTTCTGATCTTCCTAGCCTTTTTCATTTCATCCAGGATGGCTTCACTCATACGTCTAGTGATTAAAAATTGTCAGGTTGAGAGCATGAATCTTTTCCATTTCAACTCTCATCTTTAGCCTACTTGCCAGTGCTGGTATAAATTGTGTTCTCAGATTTCCAAGCTCAGTAGTAGAGGGAAAGCACCAATGAGTAAGCAATTTTTCAATATCTGCTTATTTCATATACTGATGTTCCATTAGCCACATCCAATTTAAGCAGGGAGGCATTATATGGTACCTCTTGAGGAAATGAACTGCAAAGTCATAATACAAAGGAAGACATGCACAAAGATGGAATGAATTTGTTGCCATTATACAATCTACCACAAATTGTATATTTTATTTATCGTAAAATGTTATCAAGAGCACTTTTATCTAAGGCAGTGATTCCCAAGGCACAGACACAATATAAACAACAGCAACTAGTATCTTGCCTGATGGTCAGTCTTCATCAAATAACTGTATAATTCTTTCATAGGGTTTTAGTATGTTAACTTGAAAAATTGTTCTATATCCTGATAGAATAATGCTCCTAGAAGATCCAGCATGGGATAAAAGCTGTCTAACTGTTGCCCTGGCAGTTATATATTTTCTCAATGACATGTTCATAATGGCAGAATGATACAGACGATTTTGATGTACAATTGCTCCTCATTATCCAATTGCTCTTTAGACATTTTGAAGTTAGCTTGGAGTAGTTGCAATGTAGGTTCATTCTTGCAAAAAAACCTGTCTGTCTCAAAACTATTTCCCTCTGTAGTTTTCATTGTTTTACTTTCAACCATCAGAATTGTTAAATATACTGTAGTTACTGACTCTTTTAAAAAGGTCTGCGTTGCGTAGCTGTACATTGATGCCATTCAAAGACACTTAGGAACATAACTACTGCATCCTTTGCAGGAGAAAGAATGGCTATTGTAAATGAAGAGGATATTAGGATGAATAGTTTGTAGCTAGAGAATAAAAGGTGTTATCAGCATTCCAGTCAAACTTCAAGAACTCATGAGCAAGCATGTCATTGTAATGTTTTCAAATGAGGCTTATTGGTGATGGTTTGCTTTTATTGATCCATACTTACTTTAGCAAATGCTTTTTTATAGGCATTTTTATCCTTTCTTTATTTTTTCCTTTTTTCTTAGTCTATTAAGTTGCAGCAGAATTTACATCAGATAATTTTATTTCCTGTCCTAAATATGTTAAACTATGCCAATAACGTTAGAAAAAAAGGCCTTTGGTATCTGGCACTTTTGATTAATCAAAGTAGAAGCTCTGCTATTCCCTAATGTTTGACTTTTTCAGTACTTTGTGATGTGCTATGTGATATGCAAAATGGAATAAGGCAAAGGATGTTAATTAAAAGAATCTATAAAGTAAAATATAGTTTATTAATCCAAATTGGGAGAGAAAAGCATTTTTAAAGCATAGAATACAGTAGGTGCTTTAAAATTGCTTGTTATTTTAAGTTATCCTAGTGGATATTTAAAGTTGTCAGCCCAGCACGACAATTCCAGCAGCTTTCTCATCCCAAGCACTTAGTAACTATATAGTGTGAACTTATAATTTATTATTCAAGCTAGACAATTTTGAAAGTGTTAGAAGTGTAAAAGTTCTTAAGAAATAAAGTTCATAATCAAGAGATTTTTAAAGTATAATAATTTATTGAATCAATATAATCTAATTCACCATTTATAGATATTAATACATGCTATTGATGATTAAATGATAAAATATATAGAGACTTCAAATATTTCAGTTAAAACTGAATGTGTGATTTGTTTATAAATATGAAGACCTTCGTAATTCTACAAGTTTTGACTTCTGACTCAAGTTAGAGCAGAAAGATTTTTAACCAGTTTTGGGCAGAGAGCGAAAGCAATTGCACCCTGGTGGCTGAAGATGTAAAATGAAACCAGGTCAGTTCTTTTACATAGAGAAAAACATGAAAGGAGGCAAATGAAAATAAAACCATTATAGGGAAGATAAAACAAGCAAATAATGAACAGGGCATAAGAAACATCAACAGATTGAGAAAAGAGCTACTTCATGTTGCTCTTAAAGTTCAAATGAATAACAGCAGTTTGAACAGTTTTGCTTTATAAAACTAATTATATTTCTTTTCTTAAATGACGATCATATACAATGTGATGTTTCACATAGATACAATAACTGTAGGTGCACTGTAGAAAGAATAAATCAAGGTTTTACTTTTTAAACCTTAATTTGATTCTTGTTTTCTTGTTCTGTAATGGAGATTAGTCATTTACAAATAAAATGATCCAAATAAAAAATACGATTGAATTATTTATAACCAAGACAACATATTTTCTTGACTTTAAATAATCACATTAGAAATACTCAAGATTAGAATTGTAATCTCTCACACACTGAAAGGAAAACTAAGACCAAAAGGTACTAGCTAATCTAACACCACATCATGATTTACTACTGAGTATCAAGTATTTAAACCTTTTTTTTGTGGCCTCATGCTCTATGAACTTTTACTTATAATAAAGTTATTTTTATAATAATCATATTTCTGTGTACTCTAGGGGATACGTTATATATTGTGAAAATATGGGCTTTGTTAGGAAATACTGGACAATTTCATACCCAGTGCATAATTTAGCCCAAGGATTGAAAACCAATGTCACTGATTTTTAATTTTCCCAACAGAAGTAAGGTCAATATTAGAACACTTCTTAAGAAATAGAGGTCATAATTAATAAACAGATATTTAAAGTGTAATTACTTATTGAATCAACGCAATCTAATTCATCTTTTGTATACATTAAAAAGTAATGTAAGGAAATTATGTTGAGAGAGTATTTCTCCTTTTCTTCTTTTTTTGGAGGAGTACTTCTTCTGATCATCACTCTGTCACCTATAACAGGAAGGTATTAAATTGGAAGTATCAAACACAAAAATATATTATGTCTTGAAACCCAAAAGGAAATGCTAAAAAAATCAATATTTGAAACTAGATATAAGTAGCCAGGAAAAAAGTGATGTGAGGATTAAAGCAGGAGGATTAAGGAAAATATATCTCCCACAGGTTATGTACTTTTTGACTATTCATAATAAAAATCCCAAGTTAATATACGCATTAATATACTTAAAGGGGAAAAGACTCAATAAACTTCATAGTCATTCCTTAGTTCTCAGTTTTTATGTACAGTTGACCTTTCCTATCTGTGGGTTCCTCATTTGTAGATGCAACAAACCATAGATCAAAAATAATTGTAAAAATATTGTGCCTCTAGTGAATATGTACAGACATATTTGTGTTTGCCATTATTCTCTAAACAATACATTACAGCAATTATTCACATAGCATTCACATTGTGTGGTACTATAAGTAATCTAGAGTTGACAAAGCATATGGGAAGAAATGTGGAGGTTATATGCAAATATCCCATTTTACATAAGGGACTTGCGCATCTATGAATGTTTGTATCCATGAGAGGTCCCAGAACAAATCACCTCTGGATACCCCCATGAGGGACGACTATATATTCTTGCAATAGGAAAATATACAAAATTATATCAGATTTTTGATGAAAAATGAAAGTCCTTAAGGTAAATAGAAACATACCTCATGTACTTTAATTTTCAACAATTGCATATACAAGAATAATAGTCCTACAGATTGAATTTATAAAATTTTTGATGGTTAAGAACTTAATTTTTATTTATATAACTAAAATCAATATTAGTTAAACTATTTGAATTTGAACTGTTGACTCAATTTTATAAGCAAGAATTGCAGTTAAAATGGAAAAAAAAGTCAGGGAAAACAATATGGTTATTCCTGGATTTCACAAGAACCAAGAAAAATAGATCATCCTGTAAAAAAAATTCATGAATAATCAAGGTTGTAAGTTCTGTGTCAAATTTAAAGTTCCCTGTGATATTTTATTCATGAAACTTGAGATCAGTATGTGTTATGTGTTAAAGTTAATGGTAAGTAATGCCAAATTATTGTAATAAATAAGTCAGTGGTTTTCAATTTTGATTGTGCATTATAATTACTTGGGAAATTTTTGTAATATACCACTAATAGAACTACTTTCAAAGATGTGTTTCAGTTATCTGGCTTGGAAGAAAGGTACTGGATTTTTTTAAGCTCTATGAGAGATTCTAATTTTCATCCAGGATTGAAGACCACCAATAAAATGTTTAGGTTTTCAAAGTAAACAAGTGAGTGCTCATTTTCCAAAATATAATTTTTACCTACTGCAGGGGCCACATTGATATGGATTGTCTGTGTTCTCATCCAAATATCATCTTGAATTACTGTTTCCATAATCCCCCATGTGTCATGGGAAGGACCACATAGAGATAATTGAATCGTGGGGATGGTTTTCCCCATCCTGTTCTTGTGATAATGAATGAGTCCCATGAGATCTGATGGTTTTATAAGCATCTCACATTTTCCCTACTTTCACTTCTTTCTCTCGTTTTGTGAAGAGGAATGTGTTTGCTTACCCTTCCACCATAATTGTAAGTTCCCTGAGGCCTCCCCAGCCATGCAGAACTGAGTCAAACCTCTTTTCTTTCTGAATTATCCAGTCTCCTGCAGTCCTTTATAAGCAGCATGAGAACTGACTAGTATATCTTCTGAACCTTATTCTATATTCATACAATGTAAATATCAATGTATTGATTAAATACAAAAAAAAGTTATTTAAACACTATTGTAGATGTCACTGTTATTGCCATTATTGTTGACAGTATTATTACAGAAAACCTGGGGGTAGTGGCTCATACCTGTAATCCCAGCACTTTGGGAGACCAAGGAGGGAATATCACTTGAGCCCAAGAATGCTTCTCCTTCTTAAGCCTTTCCAGAAACCCTTTAAAAGGCAAACCTCTATCTCCATCTCATATCAATTGGGGGCAATTACCCTATTTGTTTTATTTTTAATGCACATCAACACCTGTACTCATCTTATTTGCTTTCTTTATCTCTTCCTCTCTTTGTCTCTCATAATATATAATCCTGTACCTCTCTTACTTACTGTTGAACTCTCAATGTCTAGAACATTGCCTGGCATATTGAAGGTGCTGAGTAAATATTTATTGAACACGGGCCTAGCAAGGTTATATCTACAGTTTTCATACTTGATCTGAGATAAAAGACATCTCAATGTTAATATATTGAGATACATATGTACATTTCTACATTTATCTATTTAATTCCTTTGATTAATAATCATTATAGGTATTCATACAGCAGTTAAAGAAGTAATTACTATCATTTTGCAGATTGGAACTTATCAGTATCAAAGAGGTTAAAGAGGAATCACAGATAAATTGCATTCTGATTAAGTGAGCATCGTATCTCCTTAAGATTTGATTTCCAGCCTGGCATGATGGCTCACACCTGTAATCTCAGAGCTTTGGGAGGCTGAGATGAAGTGATTACAGGAGGCCAGGAGCTTGAGACCAGACTAGGAAACATGGTGGGACCTCAGTCTCCACAAAAAAATTCCACATATTTTCTCTACCTTTGTTTTGGATTGTCTGTCTATGATAAGCCACTGGATTATATTAGGTTTTATTTAGAAACCAAATCACATATTGATTGGGATATCTAAACTTTTATAAATGGAAGAGTTCTCAGGATAGTTCCAAGATCTGCAGAAGAAACTTTCATGATGGAGTAATTTCTTGTCTGGGCGGAGGTTGCAGTGAACCAAGATTGTGCCACGACACTCCAGCCTGGGAGACAGAGTGAGACTCCTTCTCAAAAAAGAAAAAAAAAAGAAGCAAGTTATTAGAAACAAAAAACATATTTGTTAATATGTGACACTTTTATTACTGAATGAAAAATAAGTAAATAAAACTCTATGGGTTTAATTTCCCTATGAATGATGTCTCCAGGAGGCAGACTACATTCTCCTTGAAAAAGCAGTGCTGTCTACTCATTTACACTGTATGTTATTAAAAAGGCTATTTTCAACTTGATGGTTCAGATAAATAATGCAAATTTTATTCATTTTAAATAAAATGAATAAAATTGTCACTATTTATTGACAACCAAAATAGTATGTCCTGAGTTCTGGAGATAAGTTATTGGTAACAGCTTGCTGGCTACATCTGATATGGATATTTATATGTCAAGACCATCTCAGAAGGACTTTACTTACTCAGATTCATGATCTAGAATCTGCTCCAAAAGATCTAGGAAATTGTTTCTTATCTAGGTTGCATAGTTGGCATCACAGAAAGAGGGTAAAAATAACATGAAGGAGATGTGTGAAGTCATTTTATAGCTGTACCCATCTCTTACCCTAATGCATTATATTCGATTCTACAATTTCAGAATTCTAGACTTCAAGAAACTGTAAAAATCAAGGTCAAAATAAGATCTAGATAAATAGACACTAGATATATCTAAGACTGCATCTCTTTATTCTGACCATGAAACATTTTCTATGCATTTATCTTTATCTGAATAGTGGAAATGTTTAAAAATATTTAGGATGAATTTATGGACATCAAAATGAGGAAAATTCAAAAGATAAATTTAGCAGATAATCCCAGCCTTATACAGGCCTATATTTGGTTGTTTTAAATGAAATAAAGAATATGGAAAGGACTGTAGTAGGGGAGAACAGGACTGTCTGTTGCTCTTCATCAGCACGTTTTTCAAAAGTGGCTCCTTTTAATCCATCTAAAGGAAATGTATTGAAATGACATGATTTCATATTAATGGGACATACTAAAGAAAGCAATGCAAACAAGTTTATGATATGCATAGAGAAGATAGTCATTAGAGAGTAGTACTTTTATACGATTCTTTTCATATCAACTAAAAGCACAGGCTTCAGACCGTACTCAGTTATGCTCCACACATTGCTGCTTGAAACTGTGGCTTCCCATGGAATACATTGATTCATATCAAATCCATAAAGCTGTATTAAGATTATATGTTTGTTGAATATGTGAATGTGATTCTGGAAGTCTGACTTTGTGCTCAACAATTTCCAAATGCTCTAATACACTTACTAAACCCACAGTGCCCACAACTCTGCTCAGAGGGAAGTTGGTTCTGTGTAGTGAATTGCACAAAGTCTCTGAACTTTGTAAGAACCATAACAATTATCACCAGCCTAATATAAGCTATATTTCAGTCTTCATACTGTAAGACATGGTAATAGGAGCCCAACATAAAATGTAAAGATGGGCTATTAGGACTCAAGGTAGGTCTTTCATGAGTTTTATCCTTACATATATTAATAGCTGGCTTATTAAGTGAGAGTCCTGATTATAGAGTTGGTCACAGGTATTCATGGTGATACACAAGTTTCATAGACCCTAACTCCATTTATAGTCTCACATTTGCGATAGCTTATCTTCCTTTGGAAAATGATGAGAGGTTAATGTCATGGACACTGTTGCTGATATTGCTATGAGACCACAAGGAAAAGCGAGAAATTATCATAGTTGCAAAACTAGAACTGAACCTAGTACTTATTAACACTTTTTCCTAGGCCACAGCGAATGCCGTACCTAAATAAGATCTTTAATAACTAGAATATCAGTAACTGTTGAACATTAAAATGAGAATAATCAACTCAAAAAAATGAGCTGCATTCCAAAACATGTAAAAACTGATTTATAACATATTCCCTTCCCTCATCCTCTCTCCAAATATCTACAAATAATCATCTGAAAATAATTGAATCTAGGTATTATTAAGTAGATACCTTAACTAGTCCTGTTATCCCAGCAGATAACAAAGGTATAGCAATAGATTCGTAACCAAGTGGGATAGGAATAGGATGCTCTTCAACATGGGTTTGTGTCATCAGTGTACTTCTGACAAACTACATTGGACTATTCTAAGTGTGCAGTTTGAAGCAGGTCAGAATGAGGTTACACATCTGTGTCTAAGATATCACAAGAGATAACAAGTCCCTTCCATATTATGAGTGTAAATGTAAATGTTCACATAATATTTTCTCAAACTACAGTGTGCCTTGTTCCAAAAAATAGCATTTTAATATCTCTATTTTTGGTGTGATTACTGAAAATTTTACTGACATGGATATCACATCAGCTACTGTGATTAAATCATTAGTGTAGAACCACATCAATCTGAAACGGAACTGAAAAAGATGTTCACCAAAAATTTTAACTCATATACATTCTAAAAGATAAGAGAATAGTAAAAGAGAATGGCTTTCTTAAAAGTGTAATCTCTATCTTGAGCAAATGAAAATTTTAAAGGATGAAGTAGAAGATTTTTATTCCACAAAATCATTTCTTAAGATCAGGAAACTTCATGGATTTGTTTCACTCACTACATGCCTTTATATATAAAATAAGAGGATGATTATAAGAGCCCCTCAATCTCTTACTTTAGATTGTATCCGAGGTAACTTTAGAAAAACCTGTATTTGTCTCCCAAAATGAAAATGGCTTCAAGGCTGATGCTGTCATTCCTGAGAATGAAACAAATGAGCTCTTGACTGGATGAACATTTTGTAATTGGATAAAATAATCGTGGAGAAAGTTTGCGAGAAACAGAAGTAGTAGCAGCTTTGCATTAGGAAGGGTATCTCTGTGTATAATGGTGCCCTTGGGTCTCCACTGGGAGTCAACATATTTCTGGATTCCTGACTTTCACTGTATTCAGACACTCCTATAAAATTAACTTGTCATCCTCATGTGCATTGGTAAAGGAAAAAGAATGAATCAATTGCACTGGAACCAAAATAAACTTGGGAAGTTGTGTAAAAGACCAAGGAAATGCTAAAATTATGATATAAATATGAAGGTGGAAAGCAGAGTGTGATTTTTAGAACCATTTCAAACCAAAAGTTGAACAAAAGTTATCTGCAAAAGTTACACTGGAAGAGGTCATTTTCTCCTTCCTGGAAACTGGAAATGAAGTTTAGACCTGGCCAGAATGTTTCCTGGGACTATTGCCAGTAACATGACCTTAATGAAGTTCAAAACATTTTCCATACATTAATATGAAATAGGGATACTTCCAAGTGGGATTTTCTATCAATTACATATCCACACTTGTATTGAAGTTGGCCAAAATTCAGTCAAATATACCAAAAATTAAATAGGACATGGGATGCCTTGGGACTTCAATCTATTGCTTATTCTTCCAAGACCAAAGTCATTTAAGCATTAAACCTAAATCAAATAGACTACATAAAGTGGGTTATTTTATTGCAAATTAGTTATTATGTGCAGTGGTGGGAAAATGTGAAGTTCACTGTAAATACTATTGAATAATTAACACTCAAACTCTGACCCAATGAAATAAGCTCATCTTGTAGGTTTATTGCATAAACTAAAAAACAAACTAACAAACAAACAAAACACAGTGCAAGCTGTGTTACTGGAGCCAGTTAGGAGTTGTTCACTCCTGCATAAGAGAGCTCATCTTTTGCAATCTAATCCACGCATTCATTCTGATACCATCTGGCCCACTTACTTTTTTTAAATAACAAAGGCCACTAGGAAAATTTTTTTAAGGCCTATTTCTTACCTCCAGGAAGAGGAAGAGAAAAGCACCGCACCTGTTGGAAGCAGATGCAATGTGAGTCTTGATGAGTGAAAACAATTTTGCTCTAAATTGTCTTTTAAGATTGGTATATTAATAGCCTCTAACAAAATGTTCCAGTTATGTTGAACTCCCATTCCTGGAAGAAAAATAACTTACTATAAAACACATACAATAAATTCAAAAGGGGAACATAAGAACTGAATATTATGTTAGAAGAAATAGGTATCTGGTGCCCTAGGGCCTACAAGGCACAAACAGGAAGAAGCCTACCCACAGAGGTATATCATGGCTGACTTCAAATACTAGTGTCTGCATAGAACCTAAATGCTGAGAAATTTAAAATACTTTTGATGATTAGTTCTAGAAAAGTACATAGGAATATGCTTTTTCTTCTAATTAAATGCTATTGAATGCTAGGTATAATAGATGAAAGATTTAATGCAGAGCTGAACTCACAGAAACTAAGGGAAATCTATAGTAAGACATACAATGTCATAAACATGTATAATAGATGAAAGATTTAATGCAGAGCTGAACTCACAGAAACTAAGGGAAATCTACAGTAAGACATACAATGTCATAAACATGTAAACTACGGCTGGAATTGGGCTGAGAGTGAAATCACTAGATCTGGTAATGCTGAGGACCTAGGGTATTTATGATTATGAGATCAGAGATAAGGCCTTGGGAATTTGAGACTTAAAGTTAGAACTTAGACTTTCTTCAAGGACTATAAGTGGGAGAAATAAATAATTTCTGGCTACTAACATAGCAATATGAAAAACAAGCTTATTTTTGCTTAGACTTTGGGGAAAAAATAAATATATCCCCTGAGATATCAATATCTTGAGTCTGCATTTTGCATTCATTTATAGTTTGAAATTGGATGTGCTGCTGGGTACAATTTAAAAGCTAACATAAAAACCCTGGAATGTCTGGAAGAAGAAAATACAGAATGCTGTTGAAAGACAGTCTCACAGCCAAGCAACATGGGCTGAGTGTAGACATAAGAATAGCCTCATTAAAGATGAGCTCAGAATAAAAAACTTAAAATTCAAAAGAAATAATTAACCATGAGTGAGGTAAGGGTTAATTGAACAAGGTGAACCATACTTTATATAATTTAGATAATAGAAAAGTTTAATTAAAAATGAAAATAAAAAGAATGATTTTATAATAATAAAATATGTAAATATAAAATCAAAAGGAAAAATTAAGGTTATATAAAAGGAACAGTCATCAAATTTGAAAATAATAAATCAAACTTATGGATGTATGTAATTGTTAAATTGAAAATTTAATAGACCAAAAATTCATGAAATAAAGCTAAATAAATCAAAGTATGAAAGATAATGTAAGTTAACATTAAAATATAAAGCTGAAAAATGCAGAGTTGAAAAATATGAATTCAAGATTAGGACATTCAAAAGAGGGAGGCCTAGATAATTCCAGAAGTGGAAAAGAGAAAAAGAAGTAACTATGCAAAATTGTGACTGAGAAATATAAAAAATAATTCTTCAAGAAGTCCAAAATAACACCAGAAAATAATAAATTCAAAAAAATCAGATCTAGTCACATCAGAGTGAAACTGTATTGCTACCATCCCCCCAAAAAAGACACCCAGTTTAAAAAAACATTAGAATTATGCAAAGGGAAAGATACATCATGTATGTAGAAACAACGGTTTTTTCCAATGGCAACAAAGAAAGCCAGAATATTTTGACTTTCAAGTGCAGTACAAAATAACTTCTGATGAATAATGGCAAACCTTCATAACCATCAATTCAAAACTAAAGAATAAAGTTGAAAATACTAAGGAATTTTACATTTGTGGAGTTATGAAAACTAATAAATTATACACTTCATTAAGAAAACAAATTGAAGCAAGTAGAATATAGTAGAGCCATAATTTATTTTTAAACAAATTTTAAAACACTTTAGTAATTTAACAATATTGAATATGAACCTCATAAACAAAACATTAAACTTAAAATCAAATGGAACTCAAAATACTTGATAACAACAACTAAGATAAACAAAGATGACAATAAATGCAATACATTTAAAAATTTTGATAAAATAGGGAATTCTCCCTCGATAACAATAAAAATTGTTATAATTACAGTTATTACTACATAGTAATTATAAAATGGAATCAGTGTTTTTAAGTAATAATCATAGAATTAATTATAACAAATGTGTAGGGGAATAAATAGTACTTAAGATCAGACAAAATTCAAAAAGCTACAGCTAACAATAGTCATGCGTTCACATTTTAAAGACAATATAACAGCACAAAAATCCAACATTGTATTAAAAAGCAAATCAAGCACATATAGAACTTGTTTCAAGAATAATAGCATGGTTTAACATTAAATTTGCTAATGATATATTTATTGTATTAACATATTAAAGGGAAAAAAGACTGAACATAACAAATATTTGTTGAGATCTTCCTCCTGTGAGCTGTTCTCAGTCGTTAGCAAAGACCATTGATAAAAACAAACAAAATTTACATTCTTGGTTCTTTCATTCTGTTGGAGGAGACACCTTATAAGCCAAGAAAATGAATAAATTAAACATTATGTTAACAAGAGAAAATGTAAAAACAAAGGTAAACATGAAATGTATGCTTGTGAAAGTTGGTGGGAATTAAGCCAAGGACACAAATAAAAAGTCATAGTGGAGCGAACTAAAAAAACTGCTGAATAAATATAGAAAATTAAAATATATAAAAAATTTACCAGGGTCTTAAATCATAAATTGAAATATAGTAATGATGCAAATTATCTCCAGATTGTCTAAAACATCCTGAGAGACTGTTTCTTGAAATTTGTTATTTCTAAAATGTATGTTTATGCTGGGTACAGTGGCTCATGCCTGTAATCCCAGCACTTTGGGAGGCCGAGACAGGTGGATCATCTGAGGTTAGCAGTTCCAGAACAGCATGGCCAACACAGCAAAACTCCATCTCTTTTGAATGGGCTTGTTTGTTTTTTTCTTGTAAATCTGTTTTAGTTCTTTGTAGATTGTGGATATTAGTCCTTTGTCAGATGGGTAGATTGCAAAAATTTTTTCCGATTCTATTGGTTGCTGATTCACTCTAATGACTGTTTCTTTTGCTGTGACGAAGCTGTGGAGTTTGATCAGGTCCCATTTGTCTATTTTGGCTTTTGTTGCCAATGCTTTTGGTGTTTTGCTCATGAAGTCCTTGCCTATGCTTATGTCCTGAATGAATGGTTTTGCCTAGGTTTTCTTCTAGCGTTTTTATGGTGTTAGGTCTTATGTTTAAGTCTTTAATCCATCTGGAGTTAATTTTAGTGTAAGGTGTCAGAAAGGGGTCCAGTTTCTGTTTTCTGCACATGGCTAGCCAGTTTTCCCACCACCATTTATTAAACAGGGAATCCTTTCCCCATTGCTTGTTTTTGTCAGATTTGTCAAAGATCAGATGGTTGTTGATGTGTGGCATTGCCTCCATGGCCTGTGTTCTGTTCCACTGGTCTACATCTCTGTTTTGATACCAGTACCATGCTGTTTTGATTACTGTAGCCTTGTAGTATAGTTTGAAGTCTGGTATTGTGATGCCTCCAGCTTTGTTCTTTTTCCTTATAATTGACTTGGCTCTCTTTTGGTTCCATATGAAGTTTAAGGTGGTTTTTTCCAGTTCTGTGAAGAAGATCATTGGTAGCTTGATGGGGATAGCATTGAATCTGTAAATTACTTTGGGCAGTATGGCCATTTGCATGATATTGATTCTTCCTAACCATGAGCGTGGAATGTTTCTCCATCTGTTTGTGTCCTCTCTTATTTCATTGAGCAGTGGTTTGTAGTTCTCCTTGAAGAGGTCCTTTACATTCTTTGTTAGTTGTATTCCTAGGTATTTTATTCTCTTTGTAGCAATTGTGAATGGGAGTTTGCTCATGATTTGGCTCTCTGTTAGTCTATTATTGGTGTATACGAATGCTTGTGATTTCTGCACATTGATTTTGTATCCTGAGACTTTGCTGAAGTTCCTTATTAGTTTCAGGAGATTTTGATATGAACAGACACTTTACAAAAGAAGACATATATGAGGCCAACAAACATATGAAAAAATGCTTATCATCACTGGTCATTAGACAAATGCAAATCAAAACTACATTGAGATACCATCTCACACCAGTTAGAATGGCGATCATTAAAAAAATCTGGAGACAACAGATGTTGGAGAGGATGTGGAAAAATAGGAACACTTTTACACTGTTGGTGGGAGTATAAATTAGTTCAACCATTGTGGAAGACAGTGTGGTGATTCCTCAAGGACCTAGAAATAGAAATTTCATTTGACCCAGCAATGACATTACTAGGCATATATCCAAAGGATTACAAATTGTCCTACTATAAGGACACATGCACATGAATGTTCACTGCAGCACTGTTTATAATAGCAAAGACTTGTAACCAACCCAAATGCCCATTGATGATAGACTGGACAGGGAAAATGTGGCACATGGAATATTATGCAACCATGAAAAACGATGAGTTCATGTCCTTTGTGGGGACACGGATGAACATGGAAACCATCATTCTCAGCAAACTGACACAAGAATAGAAAATCAAACACTGTGTGTTATCACTCATAGGCAGATGTTGAACAATGAGAACACATGGACACAGGGAGGGGAGCATCACACACTGGGGTCTGTCGGTGGGAAATAGGGGAAGGACGGGGGGTGGGGAGTTGTGGAGGGATAACATGGGGAGAAATGCCAGATAAAGGTGATGGGGAGGAAGACAGCAAACCACACTGCCATGTGTGCACCTGTGCAACAGTCTTGCATGTTCTTCATATGTACCCCAAAACCTAAAATGCAATAAAAGAAAATAAATT
This sequence comes from Plecturocebus donacophilus, assembly GCA_004027715.1. Lineage (NCBI taxonomy): Eukaryota > Metazoa > Chordata > Mammalia > Primates > Pitheciidae > Plecturocebus > Plecturocebus donacophilus. Next base: position 15,233 of record PVKP010001824.1, read on the forward strand.
TAAAAAATTAAAAAAAATATAGAAAGAAAAAAATAAAACCCATCTCTACTAAAAATACAAAAATTAACCAGGCAAGGTGGTGGGCTCCTGTTATCCCAGCTACTCGGAAGGCTGAGGAAGCAAATCACTTGAACCCGGGAGGCAGATGTTGAAGTGAGTCGAGATCTCACCCCGGCATTCCAGCCTGGGTGACAAGAGCAAAACTCAGTCTCAAAAAATATATGTATATATATTTAAATATAAATTGCTAAAAATAATAAGGACATTTTAAAGGAGAAAAATTATGGAGGTCGAAAAGAACTTACTCTTCTTATCAGCATTTTTGTAAAACATACGATTACCACAGTGTGGTACTAGCACAAGGACAGACGAATGAAAGTTACAAAATCAAAGCCTATAAATGTCTTTTCCATAAAAGCAAACTTTACATATGACACAAATGTTTTATACATCTGTGAGCATATTAAGAGATGTTCCATAAATGTGGATGTGGCATGGTTTATATTTAGTAGAGACATAGTTCCCGCACTAACAGAGCTTATAATCTGCTGAGGGATCATATGGTAAAAGTATGTTTAATTTTTTGATAAATAGCTACACTGCATCTAAAGTGTCTGTGACAGTTTACATTCCCATCAGCAGTGTATGAGAGTTTAAATTTCTCCATATTCTTATCAAAACTTGCTCTGGTCAGTCTTTTAAATATAGCCATTCTAACAGATAAGTAATGGTATCACATTATGGTTCTAATTTGTATTTCTTTAATGACTAATTAATTATGTTTCTATAATGTTTCATATCTTTTCATTGGCTGATTTGTCATCCATATACCCTGTTTTGTGAAGTAACTGTAAAAATTGTATCTTCCTTTTAACATTGGGATTTAAAATTTTTTATTATTGGATATTGGCAAGATGGAGAAATAGGAGACTCTAGACTCTCCCTCAGTGATCATGCAAAATTTTTTTCACAGCTCTTCTCTGGCTCAGTGCAGAGCAAGAAATCAGTAAATTCCAGTTGCCAGTTTCTCTCTAAGGAAAGATTGTATTGGCCCACATTTTTAGCACCCAAAGCTTTATGATTGATACTTGAGACACTAGTTTTAACTTACTCTCCTTGTGCAAGTTATGGAACTTGGCATATTCTTGTATCCTGAAAACCACTGAGAACAAAGACTGTAGCTTTGATGAACACAAAGCTTTGTGAGGCACTCAGACTCTTTGGCCTCATTGGTGAGGGTTATCTCCTGTATGAAAGCAGTCTGTGAAGACTAGGGGAAGTGGCTGTTTTGTCTAATGCATAGAAACCAATATGGCAAATCAAGTAAAATCAATAAACAAGGAAATATATTAGAAATAAAAGAATAATATATATCTCCAGAAATTAATAAAATGCAGATATGTGACTTATCCAACTGAGAATTCAAAATAGCATTCATAAAAATGCTTGCTCAGATCAGAAGAACTTTCATAAAAAAAAGGAGAATTCCATTGAAGAAACAGAAAATATATACTTAAAAGTACCATACAGAAATCAAAGAGCTGAAGGATACAATAGCAAAATTGAAATGTTCAGTAGAGGGATTTAGCAGATTAGATCAAGAGAAAGTATCAAACTTGAAGACAGATCACTAGAAATTATTCACTCAGAGGTGCAAAAAGAAGCATTTATGTGAGATTGATATAAATTCTTTCTTATATATTTTTTAATTAAGTATTTAAAATACTTAATATTTTAAATATTTAACATTTATTAAATAATCTAACAATTGGTACAATTCATCAATAAAGCCATTTTAGCCTGGGATATTCCTTATGCAAATATTTTATTAAAAAGTAAAATTATGTTTTAAATCAAAATTTAATAATTCTGAGATCATTCATTTTATCTATTTCTCTTTTTAAGACCACACTGTTGAAATATAATTTACTTACCTTCAAACCAATTTTAAGCTTACAATTCAGTGTTTTTAGTATATTTACAGAGTTGTGTAACTATCATCACAGTTCAATTTTAGAACATTCCATCACCTCAAAGAGAAAATTCCTACTCAATAATAGTCAATCTTATTTGTCCTCACTAACCTGAGTCTTACCTGTTTCCAATCGACTTCCGTCTTTATAGATTCAACTTTTCTAGACATTTCACAAAATTTGATTCATGTTAAACATGGTATGTTGTATATGATTTTTCTCACTCACCTTAATGTTTTGGGGGCTTACAACATTGTAGCATGCATTAGTACTTTGCTATTTTTTATTGTTGAATAACATTTCATTGTATGCATGTATCACTTTTTCTTTATTCATTAAATAAATAGTTGATTGATATTTGGGTTGTTTCCCCTTTTTGACTCTTAAGGTCAATGCTGCTATGAATATTAATGTGGAAGTTTTTGTATTGGTATATACTTTTGTCTTGAGTATACATCTAGGAGTAGTATTGCTAGGTAATATGAAAACTCTATACTTAACATTTTTCAAAACTGGCAAACTGATTTTCCAGAGTGACAGCATTGTTTTACATTCTTACCAGTGTGTGAGGATTCCAATTTTTCCACATCCTCACCAAGTCTAGTTATTGTGTGTTATTTCAATAAGAGATTATGGTCAGTGTGAAGTGGAATTTCATTGTGGTTTTGGTTTGCATTTACTTAATGACTAATGATATTGAACATTTATCTATGTGCTAACTGGCTATGTGTCTTCCTTAGAGAGATAACAATTTAAATCCTTTGCTCATTATAAAAATTGGGTTATTGATCTTCTTAATTGTCATTTGTAAGGGCTCTTATACATTCTGTATTCAAGTCTCTTATCAGGTATATGATATGCAGATATTTTCTTCCAGTGTCTGTGCTGTCTTTTCACAATCTTAATCTTGTCTTTTCCATATTTCTTCTTGAGTGAGATTTTGTTATTTTTGTCTCTCAAGGAAGCATTCATCTAAGTTGTCAAACTGTTGAGAATGGTCTTCATAATGATTCCTTATATCTCTTTAATATCTGTAGAATCTCTACCACTGTATCCTTTTTCATGCCTGATAATGACACATTGTATATTCCCTGGTTTTGTTTTTTATAATCAGTTTATCAATTTTATCAGGATCCTTAAAGATCTAGGTTTTGGATTTATTCATTTTCTCTATTGTTTTCATTATTGAATTCATTGATTTCTTCTTATATCTTTATTATTTAATGTCTTCTTATTTGTATATATTTTGCTCTTCTTTTTCTAGATTTTGAAATTCTAATCTGGGGTCACGAATTTGGGAGTTTTCCTTAGGTGTCTCTGGCTGTTGCTGCCAAAACAGATAATTAGAGCTATACATTTCCAACTACATAATATGTTAGCAATAGCTCACATATTCTGATACGCTATGTTTTAATTTAATTTAGTTTCAAATACTTTATCATTTCAGTTTTGATTTATTTTAGACATTGGTTATTGGTTAGTAGGTTATCTAGCTTCCAGATATTTGGGGATTTTCTAGAGGTTTTTCTTTTGTTGTTTTCTAATTTAATTTGATAATGGTCAAATAACAGAATTTGTATGGTCTGATTTTTTAAATGTATTAGGAATTGATATATGGCCTAGAATTTGATCTCTGGGCATAGACTTGAAAATAGTGTAATTTTGAGGGTAGTAGGGTGTTATATATACTCTGTTGTTAGTTTTTGTTTTTTTTTTTTGCTGTACAGAAGATCTTTAGTTTAATTACATCTCACTTATCAATTATTGTTTGTGTTGCAATTGTTTTAGGGGTTGTCACAAATTTTTTCTCAAGGCTGATATCCAGGATGGTGTTTTCTAAGTTTTCTAGTAGGATTTTAATAGTTCAGTGTTTTACTTTTAAATCTTTAATTCATCTTGAGTTAATTTTTATATATGGTTAAAGGTAGGAGTCCTCTTTTGTTCTTCTACTTATAGCTCGCCAGCTATCCAAGCATTCTTTATTGAATACAAAGTCCTTTCCCCATGGCTTACTTTTGTCAGCTTTGTTGAAGGTATGGGGCTATATTTCTGGGTTCTGTAAACTGTTCCATTGGCCTATGCGTCTGTTTTTGTACACGTACCATACTTTTGGGATGCTGTAGCCTTGTGATATAGTTTGAAGTTAGGTGCAGATTCAATGCTATATCTATCAAACTATCAATGTCATTTTTCACAGACAGAGATAGAAAAAAACTATTGTAAATTTCATATGAAACCAAAATGGAGCTGAAATTGCTAAAGCAATCCCAAGCACAACAAACAATGCCCATGTAAAAAATAAGACAATTTTTGCTTATTATTAATTTGTGTTTCTTATATATTTAGCTATTAGCCTCTTATCTGATGTATGATTTGCAAATATTTTCCCCCACTCCTCACTCTATTGACTCCTTCATTACTCAAAGTGTCTTAGTCTAATACAGTCATCTATTTTTTGTTAACTTTTCTTGCCTGTGCTTTGTGGTTATATACAATAAATCTCTGACCAAACCAATGTCATGGGGTTTTCTCCTGTATTTTCTTTTATTAGGTTTATAGTTTTAGGTCTTATGTTTAAGTCTTTAATCAATTTTAAGTTAATTCTCCTATGAAGACTGAGATAAGAGTCCATTTTCATTCTTGTGCGTGTGAATATCCAGTTTTTCCAACAAGATGATGTATCTTTTAATGTCTTTTTACTTCAAATTGATTTAACATATATTTCACAGGAAACATGTAATTAATTCTTACTTCTTTCTTCTTTCTGAAAATCTCCATGCTTAGTGTGTTTTAATCATTTCCAGTTAATATAATCACTAATATAATTGGTTTTTAATCTATCTCCTTAATATTTTCTATTTTATGCTTGCATCTTTTATTTTGCTAACTTATTAGTATAATCTTTGTTTTGTTTGTGTATACTTTAGGGTTTATTGTGTACATATTTAACATATGATCTACTTTTAAGTGATGTTGAAGCTGCACTTCAAATGTACTATACCTCCATTTCTCCCCTCCCAGTTTTAATGCTATTGACATACACTTTACTTTTATGTAAGTTGCAAACATTAAAATGCATTGTTATTATTTTTCAAACAATAATATTTTACAGATATGGAAATAATAATAATAACATTCATATTAGTCATGTAGTTTTCAAACCAGATGCTGTTCACGTTTTGTGAGTAGTTCTAGTTTTCCACCTATGTTTCTATGTTTCTGGTAATTTTTCCTCGTTGCCTGATGTCCAACATTTTTTGTTAATTTCATTTATTTTGTCCATGCTTTTATTGAGTTCAGATGCGAGATTAATGTAGACTCTATTTCTAAATTTTGGTCAGAAGCAGTAATTTTCTTATATCAATCCCTATGAGTTAGATACTCTTATAGTCTTCATTTTATCTTAAATCAATATGGAATAATAACAATTTTGCTTAAAAGATATATTACTTTTATTGTTCAAGAAAATTTTGTATAGATAATACAGATACATATATATGGCTAATATAAAACTTGGAGGAAATTCAGCCCTTAATTTATACTACCCTGACTTTAAATATAGGTTGATTAAGTTGAATCAATGGTGACAAATCAGCCTCAACTGAAATCAAATAATCGTTAACAATCTCTTTACTTGTCAACAGAAGACGAGAATGAGGTTGAGAGTAAAGTAACATTTTCATTCCTATTCTTATATGCTCTTCTCTTGGTTGACAGATAATTAGGAACATTCAGTTATTTGTTTCGTTTTGTTTCCCTTCATTGAGCAAAGGAGGCAATTATTTGCCCCCTGTTATAACTCAGAGAAACCACTTAAGCTGATATTATTTTATGGGTTCTTGCATTTAACAGTTTAAACTAATTTTTTAATGATCTGTCTAAAATGCTAGCACTTATTTACCTAATTTTTGCTTATAGTACTACTTATATACCCTGTAGCCTGTTTCCCTGAAAGTATATTACATTATTTCTGTAATAAATTTAATTAATTGCATCATGTTTATAAATTTGCCCTATATTTTTGAAGAATGAATCTGTCATTCTCCAGTACTGTAACTTGTGCTTATTGTTTTTCCTTCAGTTTTAATGAATAAGGTTTTTGTCAATGCAATCCCCTCTGCCAGTGACCCTGAAAATATTTTTTCCATTATTTTCTGGCATCTCATTCTATCTGTTATCTAATTTGTTTTGTGCATCTTTCTGACTCTATCCATTTTGAATTTTTATTGTTTCTATTTTCTGTTATTCTTTATTCACATCTATATAATCAGCTCAAAATTTCTCCTATTTTGTGGAAATCCTACATGACTACTCATTTACTTCTACCACAGATTTTTCACTTTAATTTTTTTTTTCACTTTTCTTTAAATTGTGGATTCATAAAATTCATCTTCTCTTGATATCATTATTTACTTACTCCCAATTAATTCCTCAGCCATGTGTAATCTAAATTCTGTCTTTTTTTTTTACTTTGGTGAAATTTCTTAGTGAAAGTCATCATCTTTCATGAGGCCAACTTCAATAAACTTATTTAATTATTTTCTTATTATACATCTCTGCCCTATTGAGCAGAGTTTTGTGTTCAGTTTCGTATAGTCAGCGGTGGACATTGCATTTTAAACTAGAAATCCTGGCCTACTCTTTCAAAGGATATTAATGCCTAGAATGTCAACCAAATATCATATTCAAATAAATTTGATACAAACTGTTAGGTAAGCATAGGCAACTTAAAATATTTTAAATACCAATATGAACAGAGGTATAATATTCAAAGATTCAAACAATTCTAAAACAATATTTGAAAGATATGTGATTTTGATCAAAACATTGAGTCATGATGTCTTACTTCCTTGACTTCTGTGACACTAATCTTTCTTTAATTTTGGAAAAAAATTCTATTATTTTATGTATCTATGTAAATCTATTCTCTAGTGATAACTCTTACATGTTTGTTCTGCTTATCACACTTTCTTTCTTTTATACAAATGTTACATATTTTCATCATTTGAAAATGCACATTACACTACCCTTGATGTTCAGCCTTGATAGTCCAAACTCAAATGTAAATTTGCCTGTCAGATAAATGTATTTGCATGCCTACAGCCTCTGATGCTACTCTATTAATTTTATAATTTTACTATGAATATAATTCTTATTTTTTTTGATTATCAGATAATAAATATTCCTTAGTAATCATTCCTAATCACAAATTGCACTGGAAACATCTTCTACATGTCTTCACCTGCAACCAAATTTCCCACTCTCCACTCACTCTGTAAGCCTTTGCTGGTCCCCTTACAACTTTAAGCCCATAGACATTTCAGAGATGCAGCCTTCTACATCCATGTTTTTACTCAAATACTCAAGTAAAATCTATTTATTCACTTAAATTTTATTTCCCTTAAGATGAAAAAGTGGTCAACATTTTCGTGTTTCTAAATGCCATTACAAATTGTTCCATCTTGGCTTTGGAACTGTTATGCATGGTAGAAGGTAAATCATGAGCAGACATATCACATGGTGAGATAAGGAGCAAGAAGAGAAAGAGGGGAGGTGCCATATGCTTTTAAGTAACTAGATCTTGCTGAAATACCAGAGCAAAAACTTACTTATCACCAAGAGAATGGCACTAAGCCATTCATGAGGGATCTGAATCCATGACCTAATATCTCCCACTGGGCCCCACTTTCAACAATGGAGATCACATTTTGACATAAGATTTAGAGGAGACACATATTTAAACCATGTTAGAACATTCTTTGGGGATCACACTCCTCTCTAAACTACCTTCATCACATAGCATTATCATCATGTAGATATAAGAATGTCTTCCATAAACATAAGAAGGTGGTTGCCAAATACTAACTAAATCTTTGACGTGTTCATTTTAAGATATAAACTCACAAAGTATATCTCACATTTTTGTCTGAAGACTACCTCTATGATCTTGAACATAAAGAAATTCATTATATTTTCAAAATGAGAAAACAGACTTTCCATGTTTAGCAAAGCAAATTTTCAAAAATCCAGTATATTAAAACTAATAGCAGGAATTAAGTTAGATGTAGGATTGCACAAGCCTTAGATTGTAAGTCCATAACCACAAAGCACTATCCTAGGAGCTGGCATGTGAAATGTCACTTGCAGAATACCATAGATTGATGTATTCGGCAAGAATAAATTGAATTGATTTGAAAATATAGAGTAATACATGTGTGGTTTTGATGGAATTTTCCACAGTATTTGTGTGAGCAATAAAACATTATTATTCTTCAGCCAAATCATGGAAAACAGGAAGGATTTTAACAATGAAAATGTAGATGACGCATTAATTCAAGTGGAGGCAAATGCATGAGGAGAGAAAAGCATAAGCCATGTTTATTTTCACAAAAGTTATAGTGAGTAGATACTATCAATGAAAAGTGGTTTAGATCACATTTTGAAATACATTGAAAAGGTTTTCTTTTTTTTTAACTTAATTGAATCAAGAGATTTTGATCACAGATGTGTTTTAGGGAGATCAATCTGCCAGTGGAACTTTAAAGGATGAATTGGAGCAGAAAAAACAACTGGTGCTGGCAAGCTAATTGTCAAGGCTTTATAAGAGTCAGAGTGAGAGGTACAGAAAAGCTGCTTTAGGATAATGACAATGGGGAAAAAAAAAGGAAAAGCATACAGAAAAATTATTCAACAACTATCTGGAAAATAGAAGTTAGAACAGAGAAGCTACGGTTTATTTTTAATCATAAAATAGAAACTGATTAAACCAAGCTTTTCATTTTTAGATCATATGTATGACATTCATTTTGATAAGTTGTTATTTAGATGCCAGTGTGCTCATTTATGTCAAAATATTCTTATATTGAAAATATAGTTTGAGAGCTACCAAATCAAAATGCAGGATTGTAATGAACAACTCATGTAAAAGACAGAAACTGGTCAAAGCAAAAGCCAGGCTGTCCAGGTCACAAACACTTCATAACATGTACTCCATTTCCTAAAATTTATCCGTTTTTCTCTTTTGTCGACTTTGGTCTTTATTTCCGTTTTTTCATCCTGTAGTCTGCTCCTGAACAGCTACAATGATTGAGTGTTTTTGAAAATTAGCACTTTTCCTTGGTAGTGGATTTAAATAGAGCTTTGAATTTAATTAGCGTGTATCCTCTTTGGGCAACAACTTTACCTACAGGTAGCTGGAGATTCCAGCAACAGAACCATTCTTTGGCCAGAATGTCTAATTCGGCTCACCTCTTTTCCCTATGACTATAGGGAAAACAGAGTGGGGGACCAGTCAGGAGATAAAGAGAGTAGCCAGCGCTAAAATATGAATATATTGAAATTTCTTCCACAGAAGGAATAATTGACATTTTGAGTTATAGACCACCATTTCTGGTATAATTGTGTCTCCTGAAAATAAAAATGTTGAACTTCTAATCCTATCATCTGTAAATGTGATCTTATTTGGAAATAGGGTCTTTGAAGAGATAATTAAGTTAAGCTCATATTTGTTTAGAGTGGGTCCTAATCCAATGATTGCTATCTTTATAAAGAGAGGGAAATTTGTGCTCGATTCTGCAGCACGTATACTAAAAAAAGACAGGGAAATTTAGACACAGGCACACAGGTGAGGCTATGCAAAGATGGAAGCAGAAATTAGAATGGTGTATCCATAAGAGAAGGAATTACATAATTTGTTGGCAATCACCAAAAGCAAGAAAGAGACCAGGAAAGATTCTTCCTCTTGTGCTTTCAAGGAGAGCACAGCCCTGTTGACAACTTGATTTTAGACTTCTAGACTCCCAAACTGAGAGAATAAATGTGTTAAGTCACTAGTTTGTACTATTTTGTTACAGCATCCCTTAAAAACTAATACAGCTATAGTAGCATTTGTAATATTTCAAAACTTTCCACATATTTGGGATACATTTTCCTGAAGTATTTTGTAAGATCATTGTAAGAAGACGTGCAGTGCTTTTGACATCCTCCATCTTGTTATGATGTCTCTTAATTTAATGAAATATGTGTTTTCATTTTTTAATTTATTTTAACTTCTAGCCATATACACTGCTTTCAAAATTTGGTGTTGTAATTTTAATATCTTAGGGAATTTTCACCAGGGTCAAGAGATGATATGCATGATCTAAGTAGCACATTTATGACTGTTATCATAATCACATATTGTGAATGAAATAAAGTGGCCTTGAAATATCTATCTCTCCTCCCTAGACTTTGCAATGTAAAGCTGAAGGGTAACACAGCTTTCAATTTCTGAAAAAAGGAGACAGATTGATGATAGTTATAGATAAATCATAAGGTGATTGTTTCTGCAGAATAACATCAAATGTTCTTTTTTTGGCAGAGGTATAAGTAAAAGATGGGGGAGTGGATACAATTATATTTTTATGTTACAAATGGTAAAAAAAAATGTAAAAAGATGCTGAGAAACTTGCTACACAATAAAACTGACACAGGCAAACATCTTTATTTTACTTGAAATATGAAGGAAAAAGACTGATTTTCTGAGAATCACTGTGTGCGTACTAGCTTCAGAAGTGGGCTCTTCTGTTGAAATAATTAAGAACATAGTAAAAAAGGTAAAGTGCTAATACTAAGGATAAAAGAAAAAAGATAAATCATATTCCTTGCTTTGATGGGACACTCAAGTTGAAGGTGTTTTCAGGTAAAAGGTTGGTAGTAGGAAATGCATAATGCTGAAAAAAAGCCTCAAAAACCAGAAGTATTTCAAAAGTTAAGAACAATAAATTGCTAATTTAATGTATATCTTTCCTAAAAACCTAATCCACTCTCCTGTCATTATGACATTTATGTTGTATCATTGTATGGAAAGAATATAGCATCATTTTAACTAAATATTATATTTATAAATACAGACCCATCTAAAATTAATATATTTTAAATATATTCATTTAAAGACAGATTATTTAGTGACTATCTATGGGGTATTTTTGTGTGTTTAAGGCATATTCTTAGACAATTAGCATATGAAAAGAAATAAAATGGATTAAAAGATACGTGTCAATAGAATAAAAATGCATATAATAACTAAATATATGGCATTGAAACCTTCAGAAGGTTTTACATTCTGTGAGAAAATATAGAGCAGAGTAATGGTGATTTTAATAACTATGGTGACATCAGGTATTAAATAAGATGACAAGGTACTCTTCATTAAGAAAATCACAGTTGAATAAAGTCTCTCAGGCACATGGGAAGATCTAAATGAAATAAAAGAAAGTGTGCTTATTATTATTATTATTTTAATCCTAAATAAGGAACAAAGCCTTAGGGCCATTTTGCTGCCAACCATGAGAATACAAGCTATTTGGATATGAGTATTTTGGTGAAGGCATTGCATCTGTCTCTCAGGATCCCATTTAGACTAAAGAATTAAAACATTGAGCACAGTTTGTACTAGAAACACAGAGAATGTATTACTTCACAAGTGATCACATTCCCTTTGAGGAGTGTGAATACAGAATTTAATTAAAAAGTATCACAATTAGATAATCAATAGTCTGCCACTGAAGTTATTACCATGCAGAAGACACAGACATTACCCTTTAGAAGACATTTTCTCACTGCACTGCTTAATTTCACCTTATTTTTTCCCCTCAAACTTGCAACATTCTAGAAAAGAGACTAAATAATAAAACTAAAGGGGAATTGTACTACTGAATGTGCTAAATAACTAACAAAAAACAATGCTTTAATATATAATAAAAACCAAGTAGCAGATAAAAAAAATATATTTGTTGCAGTGATGTTTTATTTTATTTAAAAAAAAGCATTTTAGAATTTTTAATACCTAAGACAATTAGGTGTTAGTGATAAATATAGAATTATGTTCCATAATTTGGCCTAACAAGTGAAAGGCTCAGTAGATTATGGATACACACACACACACACACACACACACACACACATAGATATGTATATAAAAAATAACACAAATCATAACTACTGCATAGAATAACTAAAAGAAAAATATAGTAAATACCTCAGAAAAAAATAATCATTTTATATGTGTTTAATGAACTTAATGTAAATAACTTTACAATGCAATTCAGGTGTGGTAGCTATGCCTATAATCCTAGCACTTTGGAAGATTTACATGGGATAATCACTTGAGGTCAGGAGTTTGAAACCAGCCTGGGCAACATAATGAGACCCCAATCGCCACAAAAACAAGAACAAAAATTTGGCAGGCATGGTGGTAGTCTGTAATTACAGCTGATGTGGTTTGGCTGTGTCCCCACCCAAATCTTGTCTTGTATTGTAATTCCAACAATTCCCACATGTCCTGGGAGTAACCTGGTAAGATGTGATTGAATTATGGGGATGGGTCTTTCCTACATTGTTCTCATGATAGTGAATGAATCTCATAAGATCTCATGGTTTTCAAAATAGGAGCTTTCTTGCACAAACTCTCTCTCTTTGCCTGCTGCCATCCATGTAAGACATGACTTGCTCGCCCTTGTCTTCTATTGTGATTGTGAGGCCTTCTCAGCCATGTGAAACTGTAAGTCAATTAAACCTCTTTATTTTGTAAATTGCCCAGTCGTGGGTATATCTTTATCAGCAGTATGAAAACGGACGAATACACCAGCTAATTAGCAGGTTGAGACAGGAGGATTGCTTGAGTTCAGAAGTTGAGGCTGCAGTGAGCTATGATTATACCACTGCATTCCAGCCTGGGTGACAGTGAAACCCCCATCTGAAAAAGCAATGTGACCTGCCTCAGCCTCCCAAAGTGCAGGGATTACAGGCATTGGACAACATGATGAAACCCTGTTTCTGCTAAAAATACAAAAAATTATCCAGGAGTGGTGGTGGGCACCTGTAATCCCAGCTACTCAGGAGGCCTGAGGCAAGAGAATCATTTGAACCCAAGAGGTGGAGGTTGCAATGAGCTGAGATTGTGCCACTGCACTCCAGCCTGGGCAACAACAGTGAAACTCCGTTTAAAAACAAAAAAAAAAAAAAAAGGAAAAGGAAAAGCAATATGAAAATAAAACAAAAATAAAAATAAAATGCAGTTTAGTCAGTTTACTTTGTTTCTTCACCATTTTGTCTTCTTAAACATTGTTCACATTGAAGTATTATATTAATAACCCCTTATCTAACTTAGTAATTGTCATGTCGAGGGCTTAAGCAATCAAGGCAATTCGTTTTGTAATGAAATATTATTTTACCAAGTACAAATCTACTATCAAAGCATGTGCATTTTTATGAACTGTGGGTCCACATTTAGTTTTGGAGAATCACATGGTCATTTAATAAAACAGGTTTAAACAATAAAGGAACATAAATGTAAAGGATGTATTTCTATTTGAATGCTACCTTTCTTTTGTATTGGAATTATTCAGTAATCACTGATTTGAGTAAATTATTTATACAATGCAAATTTCATTTTGGAAAAGTCCCTAAGGGTCATCTGATTCTCTTTTATTTGTAAAGTTTGATTTTGACAGGTGTATTCTGTGAGTATAGGTGGTGTTCTAATTAAATGGCTGCTCTAACACTCTCTTGTGTTATTGTAGGAGTCAATATATGAAAACATTTTGTGTATTTCAGTGAATATTTTGCTCTCTTTCTTCTACTACACACATAAAATTAATGCAAAATTTCCAAAATCTATTCTTTCTTTCTTTCAGACAACTTTATTTTTACACTTTGATCAGCCTCTGCTTCCTTAAAGCAATGTTCTATGACAAAACACAGTATTATTTTAAAATATCATATTATGTTCCTGTTTTAAATGTAAAGTTTGTGTTAACGGATATTTCACAGATTTGCTATCTATGTGTCCACATATGCATGTGTTTGTAGATCTTTCTGTCTTACATTGCTAAACATAAGGCACTGCATGTATTTGTCACAATATATTTATATAAATCTTATGAAACAAAGTGATCAGAAAAATAGCTTAGATGATTCCAGTTTCTCCACTGAGGAAGTAAAATCTAACATCATCAAAATATGTACAAACTGGCCAGATGCAGTGACTCACGCCTGTAATGTCAGCACTTTGGAAGGTTGAAGCACACAGATCCCTTGAAGTAAGGAGTTCAATACCAGCCTGGCCAACCTGGTGAAAGCCTTTCCCTACTAGAAAATACAAAAATTAGCCAGGCATGGTGGCACAAGCCTGTAGTTCCTACTTAAGTGGCTGAGGAAGGAGAATCACTTGAACTTGGGAGACAGAAGTTGCAGCAAGCCGACATCATGGCAAAGCACTCCAACCTGAGCGATAGAGCTAGACTCCATCTCACAAAAAAAAAAAGGAGAAAGAAAGAAAAAGAAAAAGAAACTTAAGAGATCAATACAATTTTGAAAATAAGAACCAAAATAATTTTGAAAATAATTCATATTAGGAAGACATGAGATATATGGAGGATAGATGCTAATATTCTGAGAAAAACATTTAAAATTCAATTTTAGTGTAGTAAAAGATATAATTGGTTGATTAAATATATACTTGACAAACAAGTATGTAGTGGACTTTTTCCCCAAAAATAAAAATACTCATTATAACAAAAAAGATCACAATGTAGTGATGTGTGGCTTGTCAGTCAGATCCTCATCTTATTAGCCTGCCTTAATAATGATCTCAATGAGGATAATGAACTTTCTTCAAACCTTCAACTATGTATTTTAATATTTTCTAGATAAAGGATATTATCTAGAGAACAGGTTTCCAAAATATATTATTGGAATGTATTACAACATTAGGACTTCATGAATTAACATGAAACACCATAGTTTCAGGTATTTGAGGGTTTAAAATTTGTTCTTGTGGGTATTTTTCATTTTTATTATATTTTGATGAGAGAAAATATAAATAGTGATGCCATTTTTTAAAAAATTATTAAAGCAGTGGTATGATCAGATTATTAAACTGGCTTCTGAAATCAGATAGAAATATATTGAAAGCTGCTTTCCTCATTTATTAGCTACGCTAGTTTGAGCTTCAGTTTCTTTATGTCTAAAATTTATAATAGTAATAATAATAATATCTAATTCATAAAGATGTTTTGAAGATTTGATGAAGTAAAAGTAATCTCAGTAACTGTTTCACAGGACTAAACAATTTTAAATGAATGTTTTTTCATTTACATTATTGATAATAAGGATTGCTTAAATGTTATTTTTCCAATTATTCATTTATTTATCATATAGGAGACTTATTAGAATATACAATGACTAATTGAAGGGTAGTAGTCTTTTTTTATGTTATAGCCTAATAAGATTTTTTTGATGTCATCTGGAATTGATGCTAATAATCACGAAAGGTGCCTGGTATTTCTATTGCTGAGATCTTCTGTTTGGCCAAGGAGGAACATATGAGGCTCTTTATGCAGGATAGAGAAACTTGTGCTCTCATTTCTCCCCTTACAATATGGAACGAGATGGTGGATATTTTAATGGGAGAACTGTAAAGAAAATGGTATCTAAGTTATGCAGCACTTTCACAGAACAACATTTTCACTGGCTTGTTCTTTAAGTTACTTTAGACAGTTCATGTTTCACCCCTAAATTGAACAGTTTCAATCTTTCTCTCACTTTCTCACTCACTCTCTCTCGGAATGCTTTGTATGAGTACTTTGCATCTGACGTTTCACTCACAGGGTATTTTTGTAGTGAATAGTGTTCTTTGTGTATTCATGACAGAGCCTCACATAGTTATGACTATTTTTCTTTCCTCAATCTCTGACTAAGAAGAGAGAGAGACCTGATGAATGTCACACAACTAAGAGGTTTAAATACCAAGCTAGTCTGAGTGACACAAGAGAGGTGAATTATTGAACATAAATGGATCATGTCAGCAAAAAATTGTGACTGGAATTTGTAATGGTTTATATTCTTTTAAAATATATGTCTTGCTTGCTTTTAATTTTATATAAATATTTAAACATAGACTTTATGACTCAAAAGATACTTATGCCCGGTAAGTAAACAAGACATTATTGATAAGATTAAAGGGCATATAGGTTTATTCATATAAATGTCCTTATTAGCCTAGTGAAAACTATTTAGGTTCTTGTTATTTTATGCGTATAGTAATAAGTAATATATATTTATAGGAACACATATGCACACACACATACTACATATATGGTAACAAGAATATATATTATATAGAGGGTATGTGTATTTGTATGTATATATATATATGTGTGTGTGTGTGTGTGTATATATATATATATATAGTAACAAGAACCTAAACAATTTTACATTTTAAACAGTTTTACTCATATAAATATGATTACAACTATAAAAAATTAACAACTTGTGAAATGCATTATAGATATAGATATTTTAGATACATCTTTATTTATATATTGTTTACTAATTAAGATCAATATGTTCTCATTCATTGATTTGACAAAGAGCACATGTAATTAGTTGGTTAATGTTAAATTTTTAAGTTCTGTTTGTAAATACCTAATGTTACAGAATGTAGAAATAAAAGCTAATAGCCTAATTCTATAAAATTTCCTATATCAATTATGTTGCCTCTCTTAATGAGAGAATGAAGGAGAGAAAAACTGTTTAAAAGTTGGCATTTTTGAGTAAATCAGAAATACGAATGCTAACTGCACTGGTCATGAAGAGTTATTAGTACTTAAAAAAATTCATTAGTTACTACTAACTTAGTTAATAGTTGCCAAAAGAAAAGAAAACAATTTGAACAGATAATAGTTATCTGTCAATTCTATAAGAGATTTCTTGAAGAGAAAAGAGCATCAGCTCCTTCCTCTGAAGTAATCACCTTTAAACAGAATAAGATTACCATGAATTGGAAAAATTCATAGTTCCTATGGACAAAAGCCAAGAGGAGGAGTATCATAAATACCTGAGGCTTTATCACAAAATAGGATTGCAATGGGTGTCTTATGTTTATCCTGTTCCAAAATTATTGGAAACTCATTCTCTAATTACACTTTGAACGGGAGGTGGGGACATCAATGGCTTGAAATAGTCAATAAATTATAGTGGGAACAGTTAATATCCACATTCATCGTTAAACATCCAACCCAGCCTTAAGTTGACCTAGTTGTTTGAAATGAAGCCAAAAAGAACAAGAGTTAGCACCACTGATTTACCACTTCCTTCTTTGTTAATTGTCATTTCCTAAGCAATCTTTTTATCATGCACCTTCCTTTCTTACTTCCCCTTCCCCATACACAAACATATCCCTTGGAGTATGCTACTACTCTTGTTCAATTTGATTTAGATGATTTTTTTTTTCTAAAATAAAAGGTTTTTGGCTGGGCACAGTGGCTCATGCCTGTAATCCCAGCACTTTGGGAGGCCGAGACAGGCAGATCACAAGATCAAGAGATCAAGACTATCCTGGCCAACATGGTGAAACCCCGTCTCTACTAAAAATACAAAAATTAGCTGGGTGTGGTGGTGCATGCCTGTAGTCCCAGCTACTTGGGAGGCTGAGACAGGAGAATCGCTTGAACCCAGGAGGTGGAGGTTGCTATGAGCTGAGATCATGCCACTGCACTCCAGCCTGGCAACAGAGTGAGACTCTGACACACAAAAAAAGTTTTTTCTTTGCTAATCAAACACTGTGAAAATGGCATGTATGCAAGGTAATAGTAGGGAGATCATAGTACTCACGTCTATTTTTCCCATGAAGTCAACTGAGGAATTAGAGGATTAAAAAGAGCTGTGTGCAGATTCATGATATTCTATGAAATTGCTTTAATAATTCAATTCACTATTTGAAGTGGCCTACATAAGATCTTATATTTCAGAGCATCTCTGTCCAATAGAATTTTTTGTATTGATGGAAATGTTACATAATCTATGCTGCCCAGTGCAATAGTTACTAGTTGTATTGAGATACTGAGCACTTGAAACATGGCTTGTGTGACTGAACACTTGATTTTTAAATTGTATTTTCTATTAATTAATTTTAAGTTAACTTTAAATATACATTGATAGCTTTTGGCTATTATACGTAGATATTCATTTGTGGTGATGATATATCTGTTAGATATAGCATATGTAATACATTCTCAATATATAAAATATAATTTGCATTATGTAATATAAAATATATATAGAATACATATATACAAATATAACTTTAGGCTTATGAAAAGATTGCAGAATGGTGGAAGAAGTTGTTACCCTAACACTAACACTTAACTGTTAGGATTTATGCAGGGTGGTTGGCTAAATATTAAGGGGAATATTGGGCAAAGTTATAAGGTACAGTTTCAAATCTTTTGGAAGACCGAAAGGTTTTCATAACTTGTAATAATGGAACAGGCTGACAGCAGCTGGTTCTTACTCGAGAGCATTAGATCGTAAGGTAAAGATTAGGGATAACAGAAACTTCTCCAGTTAAGTCTGTTTACCCCACTTTCCTTTGTCTCTACTCTAACTACTTGTTTACTCATGTAAACTTTGTGCCGGATGGTCCTCTATGGGGGAGATCAACCAGGGGATTACCCATTAATGGTGTTTGCTCAGGACCCTGGAACCAAACCTTTTATCATTCATAAAAGCACTCTTTTAAATATGTGAATTATCCACAAGTGTGTTGACTTAGAACCTCTGTTATTAAATCTATACTGAATAAATGCAAGGAGGAAGAGCTAGTGAGGGGTCGGGTAGCTGCAGTCACTCTCTGAGAGCAGCTGATGACCTCCCTAGCCCACTTGTTCACTGTACTTTGTGTCTGAGTGCATTTATTCATCCATCTAAGAGTCAGGGTTTGCAGGAGAGACCCCCCACAGGTGGTGATCAGTATCTCAGGTGGTAACCCTGATGTGTCCATCATCACACTTTACCACAATTTTTAAAACAAATAAATTAACATTTATATAATGTTATTAATTAAGCTACAGTTGGCCTTCCACATCCTTGGGGTGGAACAAACACATAAGAAAAATACTCAGAAAACATAACCAAAAAACAACAATGCAACCATAAAAATTTAAATAAGGAACCAATACAATGTAACAACTATTTATATAGCATATGTTTTGTATTAGGTGTTATATGTAATAGAAATACGATTTAAAGTATAGAGGAGGATGTGCATATATTATATGCCAGTAGTATGCCATTTTACATAAGGGACTTGAGCATGTGCCCACTGTGGTATCTGCAGAGGCCCTGGAAACAATCCCTCATGGATACAGAGGAAAAACTTCATAATCTTTTCCAATTTTTCACACGACTTTTTTTTTCTTCTGAAATTCAAAGCAGTCTTCTGTGTTACATTTAGTTTTAATTTTCCCTTAGTCTATTCTAAGCTGTGTCAGTCCTTAGTTATTCCTTGTTTTAATGACTGATACTTTTGAAAAATAATTGGTATGTGGTGGTGGTTGTTGTTTGTTATTGCTGTCATTTTGGTGGAATTCTCCCATAATTAGATTGAGATTGTGCATTTTAGGCAAGATCATCAGAGAAGTGACGGTCTTCTTATTATTATCACATCAGGTAATACAAGGTGTTGGTACTTCTTATTATTGGTAATGTCAACCTGTTCAATTGGTTGAGGGAATTCTGCAAGATTTCTTCACAGTAAGGGTATTATGTTTTCCTTTGTAATTAATCAATACTTTAGGAGAGATAATTTGAAAACATGCCAATATCATATTTTTTCTCATATGTATGCTCACTAATTTTACCACTTATTTATTTTAATCATCAGAATAAACTTATAAACATTTATTTCATACTATAGATTATAAATAAATACTTTCGTATTTATTTTAGTACTCAAATTATTTCTTTCTCGGCCTTTGATAATTATATAAATATAATAACAAATGGTTGGTTGTGCAGTCATATGATTGAATAATATGTATTAAACTCAAGCTTTAAACTTTTAAATGTTTAATAATATTGAATGCATTTAATAATGATTTAGTAATATAGAACATTTAAATAAAATATGTTAAATTTCCAAAAATATTCAAATACTGCTGAAGTTAAAAAAAAATCCATTGGGATTTTGAAGATATTGTCTAAGAATATTCTATTATTTTACATTATGGAAAATTAATCCTAGAAAAAAAAGGTTAATGGGGAAGAATGTACAACTGCAGAATTAGGAAACAAGTTCAGAAAGAGTCTGTTTTCATAATACATGATAATAATCCATCTCTTCCTTTTTTCCACTTCTTCCTTCTGTTTCTTTCTTCCCTGTTTTATCTATTTTCTAAGTATACATATACACATATACTTAAATGAATATCTATAGTTAATCCCTTAATTATCTCCAAAATCTTATTTTATTTACCATTAAAGGGGACACCTTTAAAATCCTTAATATTTTGTCCTTAGTGAATTATTTATCTAATAATATGAAAAGATAATTTTCAGTAGTAACTCATAATAATTTGCTCTCATTTAGTTTGCAGGAAACTTCAAAGCCTAAATAATATTTTTACAATACAGCAATAGTCAAGAATACTTTATTATGTTAATTGTACATTTTTTATTCTAAAGGCTTTAAAATATTTAAGTAAAAGTTTTCCTTTAAAACTTTTAAGGAAAAGTAAGCAAAAAATCATTTAAGGTCCTGATAAAAATACAAATATAGTTTGTTACTTAAGAATTCTTTAGTTTTACTTTGCATAAAGTCTTTTGCTGTGTTTTTAGAAGTTTAAATTTAGGTAACATATTAGAAAACCTATGTTGTCATGTTTGAAAAATATATCCTAATCCAGTTTACTTTTATTTCTAACAAAATAAGAGTAAAATACTACTAACAAAAGAGTCCAGATTTTAGTTTCATTGTGAACACTACATAAAACAAACTTGGAATATTAATGTTGTTACTGAGTAATAAATGGGCTTGCTGTCTGGTGTACACAGAGGCCAATCCCATGGCATTGGCTTCTGAAAAAAGGAAACCTTTATTGTGAGTCAACCGGCATGGAGACAAGCTAAAATGCTGAAATCTGTCTCCATGGCTGGAATTTGGGTTGGGTTATCTGAGCATAGGGCACTGAGGTATAATCTGATTGGATCTTACAATAAGGTAATGCCAGGAGGCATGATCTGATTGGATTCTGAAATGGTGTGACTCTAAAGCTTCATCTGATTGGATCTTGGATCCTGCTTAATGGTGTTCGCTTCTTAATTCTGTCTTTGCTCCTTTGACCAGGAACTTAGATTCCCTCCTGTGATTGCACACTTGCTTTATTTATCTGGGCTTACTCAGGTTAGATAATCTTCAACCTGGGGTTTGCTCAAATTTCTACTACTTAAACCCCTTGGAACTCAGTAAAACTTTTGCAATGACTATTTCTGTGAATATAACAACAGGAACCACTCAAATTGGATTCATTTAGTATTTTATGCTTTTGCTTAATGAAATAAAAAGTAGCCTCAGCTTTATTTATTAAAGTTAATAAATTTTAAAAGTTACAATCTTCAAATTTGAATGGAATGTTAAATTGTTATGGCACAAACATGAAGTCAAGAGTTATGCAATGGAGCACTATATTGCAGCAACATCCTGCAATATTTTCGCAGAATTAAATGAAATTAATTGTATTCAGTGGTGCAAAAGGCATAAGAACAAATCAAAAGAAATCAGGAAATACTTTAAAATTATTATTTCAATATTGCAAACACTTTGAAATTATACATTTATATAAACGTATATACTTTTTTTAAAATGTTGGTATCATTGGAAACTACATATAATATTGTTTTTAGCATGTTATTTTAAGTTAGGTATGAGGAACTCGAGCAATTGACTAATGATCTAATTTATTCTTTTTATAAGCACCACACACAGTATTGGGTAGTGTAAGCATAAAATTTATTGTCAGCTTTTCTTCCCTGACAGAATGTTTAAAATTATTAAGAAGGAGAAAGATGAAAGACTAGAAAAATGTAATATGCTGTGAATATTATTGTAGTATGAGTTATAGGTAAGCATAGTTTTAATGAGATTTAACAGATGGAACAATTAACCACCATTAAAAACAAATACAATTACTGCAGTGAAAGAGGCTAGTCCAAATGTAAAAGGGAGGAGACCATTTGGTTAGGTTCAGAAAATAAATTCTATATTAATATTTGGACATACTTGACTCTAGCTAAACTAGAGCATTGGCCACAAAAAGTGGGGGGACTATAAAAATAATCTAGTTAATTTCCAAGTTAACAAACTTTGGAAAATTACATACATGTCCTGGTAACATGGTGGATAACCAGAATTTTCTAACATAGTATATTTCAATTGCTATTGAGATATTCAAGAAGAAAGGAAAAATAACTGCAGTAATGTTTAAACAGGATTGAGAGACTCGCAAAGAATACCAGTGAAACAGAAATAGGTAAGCCACTGTTTGGTAAAATAAACAGCATAAAAATAAATAAGCCACTTTTCAACACTAATTATTAACTAAGAACCTGAATGTAGACCCTTTGAGCAACCAATATTGTCTCCTTATTTCAAAAATAAAATCTTGTAACCAAGTGCAAAATGGTTGCAATTTCTTTCTATTGTACAGTGAGTGCTCTTTGGAACAAACAGAATGTTTGTTTTTATTTCACTACTTATCTCATCCCCACCATT
The DNA here is from genome assembly GCA_004027715.1 of Plecturocebus donacophilus. Classification (NCBI taxonomy): domain Eukaryota; kingdom Metazoa; phylum Chordata; class Mammalia; order Primates; family Pitheciidae; genus Plecturocebus; species Plecturocebus donacophilus. The sequence goes on from PVKP010001824.1 coordinate 37,796, forward strand.
TTTTATTTTTCTAAATTTGCAACTATCAGCAAACACACTAGCAAGACATGGTGGCACATTGCTTTGCATAAAATATACTTCATTTGCAGAACTGAATGTAAGGCAAAATATCGGTAGAGATCAGAAAGAAATACAAATTGATGTCTGTCATCTGGTAATAGGGTCAAATAGTGAAACACGGAGGAAAAAATAATATTTCTATCACAATTTATCAGAGAACCAAAACACTAAAATTTGGATGTTGGGCCAAGAGTTTTTTATTTAACATGCATATCCAGGATGAATTAAAGTATTTAAGTTTCATCAAATCGGAAGAGAGAGGAGCCAAGAATAATCTTTATCAAGTTTTTACTAAACATAGGGTTTGGAATGTTTTGTTCTTATTTGAGTATGACTAAACTCAATGGTAATAATGAGGGAAACGAAGCTGTATGAAAATCTCTTTGTTGCCAGGGTTAATACAGAAATTAGACAATAATTTTAGAACTCTATTAGGCATCTTTAATAATCTACAAGATTCCATGGCTTCTGAGAAAGAGAAGTAACATTTTATTTTTGAGACAGGCTCTGCCACCCAGGCTGGAGTACACTGCATAGCTCACCACAGCCTAGAACTCCTGGGTGCAAGTGAGCCTCCTACCTCAGCCTTCAAGTTGCTGAGACTGCACGTGTGCATCACCACACCTGGCTAAGAACTAACCATTTAAATAAAATAAATAGTAAGGTAAGGAGTCAAGATAAGGGAAAATTGGAAATGGTAAACAGAAAGCACCAATGACCTAAAAAGTCCAACAGCAAAATTAAAAACCGTAATATAAATTATAAAATTAATACTAATACATTAAATATGAATCAGGAATATGCAGAAGAGATCTCCCTACATGCAAGTAGAAAATGTTTCTAAAAAGAAGGAGGGATGAAGTGATATATATGGAAAAAAGCAGAAACCTAACATAAGAACACAACCAGTTTGAAAAAATGAATAAATATAATCACAATGAAAGCTATAAAATAAATATTTCCAAGATCATTAAAGAGCAATCTTTTTAAGAAGCAATTTATTAATATATTTCTCCAAAAAAGCAATTGAGATCTTTAGAAGGCCTGGAAATATATCATATATACATTTACATGATTGGATAAAGTATCCTAATATGGCAAGTAAAAATGGTTTTTATCAAATGAACAAGTACTGAGTTGCTGATTTCTCAATAATATTTATATAAGAATGTAGGGAATGTTTATGTAAGAATGTTATCATATCTTTAAATAACAAAGTTTATGACACAGGAGCTTAACATCCAGCCACATTCTCTTTCATAAATGAGGCCATGAAAATGTCTTTATAAATCCAGCAACCTAGAAAATCCAACATTTACATATGATATTTGAAGAAAATGGAGAGTATTATAAAGGCAAATAGATTATAAATTATGAATATTAACTCAGGATTGAGAAATCCATGGTAACAATGGGCTATAACTGGGCAAAGGGACATGGAATGTTGTCAAAGTATGTTTGTAAATTGGAAGTAAAATTAGCTTAAATAATAAAATATAAACAACACATATATAATACTAAAATCCACGATAAAGGCATAATTGTTAGCCGCAGACTTTATTTTTAAAATGTGAGAAAGCCATAAGACAAAAAGATGCAAAGGTAATTGTGCAGATAAGGTGCTCAAAACTATTCCATCACTTTTTCTCTCAATAATATGATATAAATAAGTAGGGAGGTGAATTCTTAAAAAATCCTCAGTTATGCAACTTAAATAAGCAAGTATATCTACCCAAAACACTGAATATAGGACCATGGTTTATTTCATTGTATATTTCTTGCCTGGATTAGTATAATGTTTAAAGAGATCACACTTATGTGTCAGGACCCTTTATGATAGTTCTTTGATCTCCAAAGCTTTAGATCTGAAAGGATTTGGAAGCTGTTGTCAGTAATGGCAGAGAGAAAACTGCCATTTTATTTGATATCACTTTGATATTTGGCCTCTTTTTAGTTCTGTGGATTCAGAAATCTTTTAGGGTCATACATTGATATACAGTGGACAACACTTTTGTCTTAAAATCTAGATAAAAATATTTTTAAAATTTATTATTGAATACCTTTAGTCCCAAATTATAAAAACCTAATATTATTTAAAATATAGTTTTTCTAGTATGTCTTGGTCTTCGGCCTTTTAACGAGTATAGAAGCCATAAATTAGTTCTCTGTCACAATTCCAATTTTGTTATAATTCCAGACAAAAGGATTGGAGTGCATCATTTTTTGCCGAATAAATTGCATAAAATAAATAAAACATAGCAATAATGTACTAATGAAATATCAGTGTCTAAGCAAATGTTTCTCCTTTAGTCTTATTTCTCTAACTCATTTAGAACTAATAAAAAGTTGAATTAGAAGGCAAGATAAAGACTTTAATTTATCATAATCATTACTAAAGTGATTATTTCTTTGTATAAATTAATGAAATAGAGAAATAGAAAAGTAAATGAATTGAAGGAAAGTTTATTTGAAGGGTATTCTTTAATAATTTTATTTTTAGAAAGACCTGTTTTCTCCAAGAAATAATGAAATCTATTTTAACATTACTAGGTAAAGAATTATTTACTAGACCTCGCCTTAATAATCACTAAGGCTACAAACTTTAAACCATAGAAAAATGGAATTTATGTCATTGTCCTTAATGAATTGGAATGTCAGGAAAGACGACAACATTCCTTTTTTTTTTTTTTTTGAGATAGAGTCTTGTTCTGTCACTATGCTGGAGTACAGTGGCTCGATCTCGGCTCACTGCAACCTCCGCCTCCCGGGTTCAAGCAATTCTCCTGCCTCAGCCTCCCGAGTCCCTGGGACTACAGGTGCACACCACCATGCCCAGCTAATTTTTGTATTTTTTTAGTAGAGACTGGGTTTCACCATGTTGGCCAGGATGGTCTCAATCTCTTAACTTCGTGATTCACCCACCTCGGCCTCCCAAAGTGCTGGGATTACAGGCGTGAGCCACCACGCCCAGCAAGACGACAACATTCTATGCATTTCAACAAGAAACAGACAACTCTTTGTTGAGAAGTGTCATTTGCATAAAATGTAGTATCTGAATTTTTTTCTAAGTTCTCAAAAATCAAATGTATAGCTGTGTGTCAATTTATTTTTATTTTCTAACTTTATACATTCTCTCCACAAAAATTCGCTTACAACCCCCAACCAATTCAGTATTTTCACTATTCTCATTGTCAACCAGATTGTTATTTCTAACATTTTAATGAAAATAAGTGGTTCACATTTAATAATCTCAAGGTACTATGTGGAGATGGATAGTTTTAGTTAATTTTAAGATGAGAAATTCTCTTCATTTATACATTGATTTTTTAAGTATCTATTATGGTTTAGGTGATGAGAAAATGTATATAAACAATAAATAAGAACCTTTGTAGTTTTATAGTACTTGAAGTATGGTATTTGCTGAAAATAAAAATTAACCCTTGATGCTCTACAGAGGAGAATTGTTTAATTCTCATCTCTTTTATATATTCTTAAGAAAATATAGAAGGCTCATCTACATAAGTTAAGAACACTTAACTTGCTCTGGAATCATTGTGAAAATAAATGTCTTTGATTTCCTAGTAGCTGTGTAACTCACACAAAAAAGAGAAAATAAATTTTAAATAAATTTGTATCTACAAATTGATTTATATTTGTACTATCTTAGGACATAATAATATTTCACAAATAAAATATCAAATATAAAAATGTATATTCCATATAAAGAGGTTTAAAAATTAAGTAAGGTGTTGCATTGAGAAAATTTTCTACACATACCCTCTTCAAAGATGTTTAATAATATTTCTCACTTAAATGAAGATATATAAATGATACATTTAGCACTCTTCCTCTTTCCCTCTCTCTCACACAGGTTTATGCATGTTCTTTTAAAAATTCAGAATGCTAGTAACAAATAAATCCTTGAGGGGGAAAAAAAAGCTCTTTATATGCCAAATTACTGAGAAAATGTTCAGCTATTTTTTTCTACTCTTTTTTTATTTTATACAGAGAACCTCAGGTGTAAACTTCTTACAGTATTTTGATCAGATTTAGAAAATAGTTGAAAGAGGAAGAACAAAGGGCGATGATATAAATGACAGAAAACTTAAGGTATCTTTGGATGAAAAAAGAATCTGAATCAAGAAAATGTAATTTTTGATGCTGATTACACTTTGAAGAAAATAAAGTGGATTAAGGAGCCAGAGATGACTGGGCTGGAAACTGGATAGGGTAGACAAGGATGGCTTCTCTAAAGAGAGTATTGAGCTGATACTTGAATGATAAAAAGGAGTAGGCTATTAGAAGTTATGAGTCAAGTGTTTTACACAAAGAGGAAAAGACAAAGTAATGGAAATAGCCATAACCCATTAGAGAATATGTGAGAAGCCTTACATGGTTGAAACAAAATCAGTAAGCATTTCAGAAGAAGGCAGTAAAGACAGGAAAATATAAGGTGGAATGAGATAAAGAGTTTATACCTTATTTTGAGTAATGGGAAATAATTATTGGGTTTTATCCTGGGTAATATTCGTAATCTGAATTAGAATGTGAAGATTACTACAGCTGTCTCGCAGGTCATCAATAGTTTCAGAACAAGAGACTGTTTTAGAACTGTTAGCAGGTTACTGGAAAGTTTACGTAAAAGATGTTAGAGACTTTAAGTAGGACCAAGGCAGTAGTGTTTTAAGAAATAGTCCAGTTTGGATACTTATTGAAAGAATAAATAGCAAGATTACATAAGGATACAATGACTAGAAGGATCAAGGAGAATGCCTAGTGTTTTGGTCTAAGACTGGGTAAATTGAAGTAGTATTAACTATGAAGTATAAAACAGACAAAAGCAATTTGTGAGTGGAGAAACACCAGAATTTAATATTCAAAATCCAAGACCAAATATTGGAATTAATAAATTCATTTCAGTGATGAAAACTTTGTCAAGTTATGCTACTGACATTAAGTGATGATAAAGTGTGTCTGAGGATAAAATAAATAAATAAATTTACCTATCAGGAAAGCGTTGTTGGAGAAGTGAAAAATGACAAAACTTAAAACAAGTGTTCTCTGACATTTTGTGGTCTGGAGTAGACAGAAGAGCAAAGGCACAAAGAGTGATCAGCTGGTAAGCCTTGAGGGATGCTAAGAGAATGTAGTAACATGGAAACCAATGCCAGTGTTTCTAGAATTAGAGCGTTAACTGTGTGAATGCCAATGGGAAAGTTGAATATGGGCAATAGACTTGAATAGACAATATGGTGCACGTTGGTGACCCTATAATAAATTTTAGAGGTGCAGTGACAAGGATCAATGGAGGAGACTGAAGAGAATGTGCAGTGGATGAATGGAGATATCATGTATCTGAGTCCTTCAAAAAATTTATTCTAAAAGTGGACAATGTTTATTTCGTAGTAGTCAGAGAAGTATCATGTTCAAGAATATGGGACCTAATATAGCAAGTGCTATACAAATAGTAATGTGTTTCCAGATGATTTTCTAGTAAAAACAAGGTGGGAAGGAACTTTCTAGTTCCCAGAGTAACTAATATAAATATTTATTATAATGAAATGCATTTTAAAATGTCAGCATTCCAAGAAAGAATATTTTCAGCAAATTTACTTTTTTTAAAAAAAAATAATAGTTAGCATTTATAAAGTAACTGCATTATTTTCTTATGTTTTGGCTGGTGAGGTTCTTTGAATTTTTCAAAAGTCTAATAATTGAAGACTTCCTCTCAACTCCCTCCCCATATTCTAGGAAGGATAGATAAGTATAGGGATACAGATAGTTCATTGTTATTACATCAATGTAAAGCAGGAAATGCTGAGAAACAAACTTCCTTGAACACCAAACTGGGAAGGAAGTGGTGATTTATTCGGCCAGGGGCTGCAGCCGGTCTGGATGCCCCAAATAGCCGAGCCCTGAACAAAGAAAATCCCTGCCCTTATAAAGGCTTACATCTCTAGAAATTACACGTGAAAGGTTCTTTGGCTTACAACTCTAGAAATTACATGTGAAAGGGTCTTGGTCCATGGAGTAGGCATGGGGTATGTGGGCTTAGGTGGGGATTTGATCCTGTTTAAGTAAAAACAATGCCTTCCAGAAAGATTACTCCATACCATGCCTGAGATCTTTAGGAGGGTGATTAAAGGTGGTGCCCAGTCTGCCAGCTTTTACTTCTATTGTAATGCAATGTGGAAGTCAAGGGGGAGGTGGTCTTACATGCTTAGGTCTCCTTCCTCAAATGTAACGTAATAGTTGGTCTGACCAACAATTTCTTTTAAAGTACTGCTAAAACTTGTCTACATTTTATAATTAAGGTGAATGTCAGTAATTTCATCAAATTACAATCTTTTGTTATTAAATATATTATTCTGAGATGTGTGATTTCTGTATCCTTTAGTAGAAATATTTTGAATAGCAAACATTTCTCTTTATGGAGTCAGTATCAAGATTTGTTTCCTCCACTTTGTTGAAATTATGCAAATATCTTTTGAATAATTGAATTGGCCCAAACTTGGTGGAACTATGCCTACTTCATAATTGTTTATGAAATACATCTATTTTCTACCAGAGGAAGCAAAGAATGTCACATAATAAATGACTAGAAGGACCTCTGTCATGTAAGGCAGAAATTTTCTTACTTCCCTTGTGTTTTGGTCTGTTTTGTGTTGCTATAAATGAATACTCTGTGGCTGGGTAATTTATAAAGAAAAAGGTTTATTTGGCTCACATTTCTAATAATCTAGAAAACTGAATATTGGCCATCTGCATCTGGTGAAGGCTTCAGTCTGCTTCTAATACAGGAGTTATTAAGAAATAATTTTTAGGCAGCTAGAAAGGGTGAAAGTTCCAGGTGGAATTTTCCTTTAACAAAAAAAGCAACTCCTAAACCATTTCTTTTTTATCAGAAGGGGCTTGAATAACCAGACCTGTAAGCATTATACAAATACTGGCAGCTAGAAGCCAGATCTACCCAGTATGGTGGCTCTTGCCCTCTTTTCCTTGTCACCAGGCATGCTAGGTGTCATGGTAGCCTCCGGATAAAACCACTTGTGTGGGATGACCAGTCTTTTTTCGGGCCATGTAAATGGCACACCTGGTCAAACCAATCCCCTGGGCCCTGTATAAATCAGTTACCACCTTCACCAGCCTCTGTACAAAACCAGTTGCATTCCACCAAAAACCGGAGACCCTCTTTTGGGCTTTCTCAACACGAGAAAACTTTTTCTCTCACTTTTCTTCTCTCTCTATTAAACTTTCTGCTCCAAACCCACTCCTCATGTGGGTATATGTCCTGAATTCTTTCTCGACCAAGATCAAGAGCTAGGGTATATACTCCAGACAATAGAGCTATTTCACTTCTGCTCATGGCAGAAGGCAATAAAAGCCAGTTTGTGCAGAGATCACGTAACAGAAAAGAAGAAAGAGAGAGAAGAGGGAGGTTCCAGACTTTTTTTTTAAACAATCAGCTCTCAAAAGAATTAATACAGTGAGAACTCACTCACTCCCCCCACCCAAAGAATGTTATTAAACTACTGATAAGGGATCTAGCTCATGGCCCAAATGCCTCCCATTAGACCCCACCTCGAACACTGGCGATCAAATGTCAGCATAAGGTTTGGAGGGAACAAACATGCAAACCATAGGACCAAGTCACAGAATGTTGCAGTGAAGAGTTGAAAAAAGAGGTTAGGTGTGTGAGAGGACAGTTCTGGAGCAAATGAGTGAGAACAGAACCAAAGACACAAGTCAAAAAGATGGAAAGCTGGTCTGAAATACAAACAAATACAGGCCATCTTTTGTAACTAATGAGAGGAGAGAGTTTATGGGTGGAGGTACAGGTCATTATAGAAATCTGATGGTGAGAAGTAGAAGAAGTTATCTCCTGAAAGTTTCTATTTACTCATAGAAGAGTAAATATCATAAACTCAAAGAAAAGTGAATAAAACTAGTAGTGTTTAAAAGAAATGGGGCTGGGCACGGTGGCTCACACCTGTAATCCCAGAGTTTTGGGAGGCCAAGGTGGGTAGGTCACTTGCAGTCAAGAGTTTGAAACCAGTATGGCAAACATGATAAAACCCTGTCTTTACTAAAAGTACAAAAATTAGCCTGACATGGTGACGAGCACCTGTAATCCCAGCTGCTTGGGAGGTTGAGGCAGGAGCATCACTTGAACCAGGGAGGCAGAGGTTGCAGCAAGCCGAGATCACCTCATTGTGATCCAGCCTGGGCAACAAGAGTGAAACTCTGTCTCAAAAAAAAGAAAAAAAAAAAACAAATACCAAAGGTGAAATATTCATTTCAATAAGTGGAGTAAACAAAGCACATACACTGAGAAATATGGGAAGATTAGCATTCTACCGAGTGCCAGATTTCCACTTGGATTTTGCTTTATAAATGTAAAAATGAGACCAATTGGCATTTTTGCATTTTTTTACCGGCTTCTCAGAACCACCAGGTTCAGGCAAGAGGATTGAGTTAAACCAAGGTAGAAGTTATAAAAAATAAGAGCAGAGAATTCAACAGTGTATGCAAAGAAGTAATTCTGGAGGTGACGTTTACTTTACTTTTAAATTTCTTGAAAATAGTTATTTAATGGGAATAAAGAAATGTTCTGTGGCTGGGTAATTTATAAAGAAAAATATGTAATTGGCTCACATTTCTAATAATCTAGAAAATGGGAAAGATTTTATTTAGCAAATAATTTTAAACTGCTTCTTGGTACCCAGTCAGATAGTGTTGTAAATAAACGTCAAGTTCTGTATTTCAAAGGTGAGCTTCTAAAAGTAAGAATAAATGTTCTGCCTTCTTTCCATGATCTAGCTTCATGGTTACCTGTAAGAGATCTATCATTCTATCTCTAGTTATTGCTATTCTAATAAGAAAATGACCTTACATTATAATTAACTTCTATAACTCATTAACCTTACATTGTAATTAACTTGAGACTTCCTGAAACAATTGTTTCTTGACTTAGGTATTCTAATCTAGTCATAGTTACCACATTTTAGATACACATGTACATTCTCTCCTAATACAATCACTATTACTATAAATTTATTTTTCTCTATTGGGCCTTTCTCAATCACAATATGAGAAACTCAGCTTTCAGAATTTTAGACCCTTTTAAATACAATCTTTTTAATGACCTTGGTTATGGATGATACAATTATGATTTACCTGAAGTATTTGAAATGAACTTTGCTAATCATAAGTATTTTAAGTTTTTTCTTCCGAAGATTAAATCTTTCCCCTTTGGGCTTCTTTTTTTTTTTTTTTTTGAAATCCAAGATGTCAAGAGCAATGCCTACAACTATATAATTTCCTTCTCTTTGACCAAACAGTTCATCCTTTTGGGGCATAAGCAAATCAATATAGTAATTTCAACATCATATCTTTAATATATAAAAGAGTATAAAAGTATATAAATCAGAGTCTCACATGTTACCAACTGATGCTTTCTACAGTGATCTCCTTTTGCTGTTAATGCCTCCCAACAAGTACTTTCCTACAAATTTTACAGTCTGTCAAAAAATAAATAAATTCTTTTAGCTAAGTGAGAAGTCAGCAAAATGCCTACATAACATGCAACTTTTATTTTATCTTTTTTTGGCCACCATGAAATATTTCACAATGTTTTCAGAGAATGAACAGAAATTAACACTTCTTGAGCACATATTGTATATTGCATTATCAAGACAATAGTTTATGTACTATGTTAGGATTAAAAAATAAAGTTTTAAAAAGATCAGACAGGTTATTTTAGTATAAGTGAATAGATGTTTATTATTTATACTCTCACGCATACCTCTGATGTTCCTCTAATAGGTGAGAAAAGAGTGAGTTACCTTCTCATCTCTTCCAAATATTGCCAGATTTTGGTTATGCTCAAGCTTTCAAATTATTTTTGTTTTGCTTTAGCGCTATACTCTCTCCAAAGGTATATAAATGTTATCTGAAGCAGTGTTAGTCCAATATAAGTTACTCTGCCATTATTAGAACCAAAAGTCCCTCCTGATACTTAACATTTATTGAGTTTTTATATTATAAATTCACCTAAAAAACAAATAATGTGGCTGGGCGCAGTGGCTCACACCTGTAATCCCAGCTCTTTGGGAGGCCGAGGCAGACAGATCACGAGGTCAAGAGATTGAGACCATCTTGGCCAACATGGTGAAACCCTGTCTCTACTAAAAATACAGAAAAATTAGCTGGGCATGGTGGCGCACGCCTGTAGTCCCAGCTACTGGGAAGGCTGAGGCTAGAGAATTGCTTGAACCCAGGAGGTGGAGGTTGCAGTGAGCCAAGGTCGCACCATTGCACTCTAGCCTGGCGCCTGGTGACGGAGTGAGACTCTGTCTCAAACAACAACAACAACAACAACAACAACAACAACAACAACAACAAATAATAATGTAAAATTTTAATCAGAATAAAGTATTTAAGTTTAAGCTTCTTACTCATACAGCTATTTCTTAGACAAAAAGGATATTTGGAAAACAATTTACAAATTTAATATTTAAACAATGTTTTTGATAGTATTTTTCTAATTACTTTCATAGAAAGTACTCTATGTATAAACAATTAAAATAAGATTCATTTGATTTGTGATTTTCTAGGTAACTTTTACATAAGCCTATTTATTTTTTTAAGAAAAAAATGCTACCTCAAACCTGACTAAATCTGAAAAGCATTGCAGATGGTAAGATATGATAACTTGATTATTATCATCAATATTTTAATGACACCTAACAGGAGCAAATATAAAAGAAGAATGAATGTTCACCAGAAAAAGCATCGAATATTTTCTAGGATCATAATTTCTATGATTATTATGGAATAATTAATTGAGCCACCCACTTGAATAAGTTATGCTGCTTCCTAGGAAATAAAACAAGCAAAGAAAAAAATCCACCTTATCTGTTATTTTAATGAATTTTAATTTTACAGAGGTATCCCCACTTCTCGATTAAGAAATTTTAAGTTGATATAAAAATTACCTGAATATTCTTTAGAATTTTGTATATTGTATATAATAGATAACACATATGCTATAAATAATCTATTTCTACTTTTCTTGTAATTGCTACAGCAAGTTTATATTTTCTGGGGTTTTGATTCTGGTACATTGAAATATTTTCATATAATTTAATCCAAAATACAGATGAATGCATTTAATATTTTGGTACTTATCAAGTTACTAAACTTTAAGCGTTTTTCATTATTATACACAAGGTCACAATATTATTGTGTCCTCCATTTATGACATATTCCATAAACTTTTCTAAGCAAATATTGATCTCCATCCTCTGACTGCCATCTAGATTGTCATATATAGTTTTATTAGGGTTCACCTGTCAACATGAGATGTTTTCAATCAACACTGGAAAATAAAAAAAGTTTATATTTTTCCAGAACTCTAAAATGTGTTCAGGCAAATCTTGTGGCATGTATGCCCAATTATAAGAGATTCTTCAATGACCATTTTTGTTCATGGCCAATATCCTTAAACAAATATTTATGACTCATTATATTTGGCAGGTGTACATATCTTTGGTTAAATGTGAAAAGACTTCCTCTAGAATATTCCATGTCATGTATCACTTCAAATAAGTTATTCTATGTGATAAAAGTTCTATTGTGAGAATAATTGCTCCTTTATGCTAGGATATATATGTGCGTTTGTGTGTGTGTGTGTGTGTGTGTGTGTGTGTATTTCTATTTTATTCCATTAGAACTTTAGATCTCTGTAGAAATTATTGTTTATGTTTGATAGAAAACCCTGTAGTTATATATCCAGTCTCAAAAGGCATTGCTTTTTTCCTAAGGTAATTAGTTACTATATACTAGCATACTATATGCAAATAATTATGCTAGATGTTATGAGACAAAAACAATTTAAAATTATTTTTAAAAGCATATTTCCTGTTTATGGAGTACATAATTTAATAAACAGATATTTATCCAATGCCTCCTAAGTTCTCTCTGACAAAAATTGACCTTTAAATTGTCTGTCTCATGTGACAACCAGCATCAATTAAGGGTATGCTGGTGTTTTTCATAGCCTAAAGCCTATCATCTTTTCCTAGCTTCTCCTGTATTTTCTCATTCCTTTCTAGTATCTTTAGCATGCTAATTCTTTCTATAGTCACCTATACACAAAATCACATGCATAAGTTTTAGTGTCTATTGTAGTTCTTCTTCATTTGATTCTTTTACTAACTAAGCAGGCAGTGCTGGGGTCCTCAATTTCCACAGTGCCCAAGCTAGCCCCACCTTGGTTCTCTTCCCAACCCTACCTCCTGGTTAGGCTTCAGGAAAGAGTAATTCTAACCCAACGAAAGAGCATGAGAAACTCTCAAATCATGTTTTTAGATAATTCTTGCAAAGGATTTAGCATTTACTGGAACCCTAGACAGAATATAAAATACTTTGTATTTTTAGGGATATGGGATAGGGATTTATCTTCCTTCTTTTATCCTTTGTTTTATTATTCTGACCAAAGTATATAATTTGCAGCCAGGTATTGGCTAGGGTCCTGTGTGAGGGTAGATTTAGGAGATTTTAAATGAGTTAGGGCATCATGAAAGAAGGTCATGCTATTTTGTTGTTGTTGTTTTGTTTTTTATTTTTGTTTTCTTGAGATGGAGTTTCAATCTTGTTGCCCAGGCTGGAGTGCAATGGCATGATCTCGGTTCACTGCAACCCATTCCTCCTGGGTTTAAGCAATTCTCCTGCCTCAGCCTCCTTAGTAGCTGGAATTACAGGCTCCAGCCACCACACATGACTTATTTTGTATTTTTAATAGAGACAGGGCTTTGCCATGTTGGCCAGGCTGGTCTCAAACTCCTGACCTCAGGTTATCTGCCTGCCTCAGCCTCCCAAAGTGTTGGGATTACAGGCATGAGCCACCGCACCCATCTAGGTCATGCTATTATTGTTGACATGGGCAAATAAGTAATGGTTGAGCAATCAGAGTTCACTCTGTCTTTATTTTCTAGAATTACTATGCCTGGTTTCAAAATATGTGAGATGCAATAATCATGATATGGTCTGTGTTTATTAATCCACTTTCTTATTTTGCTATTTTTCATCACCTTCCACCTTTTTTTTACACATACACTTGCATTCTTGGATTACAGAGTTGTTAATACTTCCCAAATATTATACTTTTCTCAAAGACATCATAAAGTTTCACACCTCTCTAAATGTACATTTGTTTTTGCCTCTTAAAAAATTCCCTTAATATTTAAGCTTAATGACCGTCTATGCATCCTGTTAACTAAGCTCAGAAATTATCCCCTCTATGAAAATTTGTTGCTATAATTTTTTACCTTAATATATACTTTCTATAATTTGCCTATAATTCTAGTATTACATGTATATTAGTGTTACATGTATGCATGTAATTATATCTGTCTTACCAGGCTGTTATTATAGTATAAAAGGTCTTTGAAGGAAGAAATTATATTTTATTCAGCAATGTATCAGAAATTAACAGATGTTTTATACAAGATGTGCAATAAATATTATTCAGTCACCAACAGCTGATTGACTAAATGTATATATGGAATGGTAGTTTTCCCAACATACACAGAATGGAAGACAAGAATGTTGACTTTACAAATTATCATACCTCCTTTCCAAATGGAATGTTGCCAAGATAGTACTTTCATACTCCTGAATTATGACTTAATGAATCTTTATTATATTTAATAAATAGTATCTATTATATATAATTTTATAAAATAAACATACTTATAAAATTATTCATTCAAAGAATATAATGGCAAATATGGCTCTTCTCTGGTTGAGAACAATCTCTAGCTATATAAGGGAGTACAGCCCTGGCTGTGCCTTGGAGAGCAGACCATAATGGAGACTGCTATAGCTTGCAAAATTAAGTTATCTAGGTTATCTAAGTGACCTTAGAGTTTGAAAGACTGAAGAGGTACTAAGCATCGCTATCATTTGACATCTTTAAAATAGTACTAGTGTTAAAAGATTCAAACTTTAATTCATGTCAAAACATCTTCACCATCTGGTTCATTTAAAAGAAAAAAGTGTGTATTCAAAACTACTAATTCAGCATCCTTCCAGAGTCAATCTGGATCAGTTAACTGAGTAAAGGGCCGGCTTGTTGGCTCACCTCTGTAATCCCAGCACTTTGGGAGGCCAAGGTGGCTGCATCACTTGAGGTCAGGAGTTTGAGACCATCCTGGCCAACATGGTAAAATCCTGTCTCTACTAAAAATGCCAAAAAAAAAAAAATAGCCACTCGTGGTGGCAAGTGCCTATAATCCCAGCTACTGGTGACTCTGAGGCAGGAGAATCCCTTGAACTCTGGAGGCAGAGGTTGGAATGAGTCGAGGTTGCATCACTGCACTCCAGCCTGGGCCACAGAGTGAGACTCCATCTCAAAAAAAAGAAAAAAATGAAAGTGGGAAAGGATCCGGCATGTTTTGAAATAGGCTAATTGCTCTGCTAAAGGGGAGTATGTGCCCTTCTTCAAAGCACTGATGGGGGGGAAAAAAAGCCAAACACAATCTCTAAAAATCTAAAACAAGAAGTCTTTGCATTAACCAAATCAAATCATACTACTAGCCAAACAAAACAAGACTGGGGCATGGTGCCTTATTGATTACTGATTGATCAAAAGCGAAGAATTCTCATTCATAATTTCTCTTGCTCTCAATTTACACTGTTTGATGATCCTTGACATTCCTAGTTCTTTATATTCACTTTGCTACATGATTCTCATCTCCCTCAGTTTTGAATACTCCACTGTGTCTGTTAGCTTTTGACCTCAACATTCCAGTATAGCTCTCCATGCAAATTGCATTTATCTTTAGAAGTGTGAAAATTAATTTCCTCTAGCCCTAGGCCATCAAAAGCCCTCCATACGTGGGACCAGCCTCTTCCACTGTCACCAGGGGAGAGGAGGAGAGAACATGGAAATATTTGGACTGTCCCTACAAAAAAGTTATATTTCAAGAACAACATTTTTTTTTATATTTGGGGACTTGTTTTCTCAGGTATTTCAAGACAGCAGGCAAAAAAGAAATGCCAGATTTTAGGATACTTCTTTCACAAGAAGTTACACAAAATATTCTCTGTTAGATAACACTGCAAAAGAATTTATTTTTTACATTTCTACCTAATTTTCTTCATATCTTGTTAGCTCCTGATACTTTGCTTACAACTTGACTGTCAACTGTCAAGAGTTGACAACATACGTCATTTGGAAGAATAAACCATAATATTGCCTTACTGGAAGTATATGGTTATACAGATATTTAGCCATGAAAATCATTTTTACATAGGCCTTCATACTGGATTCATTGAGTATCAGAATTAATATTTTCAATGTATCTCTAAAGTAAAAATAATAATAGTTTTCATAAAGTTATTTCTTGTGTGTTACATCAAAGAAATTGAAAATCATCACCCCTAAATCATCCTTAATATTATGTGAAAAACATAGATCCTGACAGCACTTTAACCTAGATGATGACTATTCTATTTTGACAACAGTTGGGAAACTTAAAAATTATCATTTAATCATAAAATTATCATTTATCATAAAATTATATTAATGTAATGATATAAAAAGGACAATTAATAATTAAATAGTTCATATTCTGCCATTCTGCAAGGCAGCACAATACATCTACTTTTTTATATTTCCAGTGATCTATTTCCCTAAATAAAAAAATTTTTTAAAGTATCAAAATGACCCATATCTTAGACAGAAAAATGAGATGTGGGTGCTTAACATGCATATTTTTCCACTTAAAATATAATTCATTCACCTTCTATAGCAGATACTTTTTGATATTGTAGTTTGCACAGTAAAATTAATACTCATATATTTTTTCCAAATTTATTCAGCATCATAGTGAAAATGAATCCCTAACTTCTTATGTTCGTGCATTTTGGATAACAGCCACTAACGTATGAGATATTACGACATGTCCACATAATAATTTTTGCTTCTTAAAGGTACATGTGAAAGTTGAATATATTTTATTTCTAAGATACAAGTCTTTGGTCTTTGTAATGCTTATATATCTAAGGTTTAAGGTCTTTGTAATGCTTATATATACACACACTTCTAAAGATGAGCAGAATCTGCAATCCATCACTTAAAGCCTCTACCTCTCCTTTTTCCCACAGCAACTGTGCTAGTTCCTTCTTTACCATTTCTATAGTTGAGGGAGAATCATGCCCCCATTTTGTCTCAAATAAGAAAAGGAAATAATGTTTAGATATGAAAAAGGAAGCCACTAGTTTACAGTTAACTTTGCTTAATGAACTTTTACAAAATGCTGTTTATTAATCACTTTTCTTAGTTCAATGAATTTCAATACCAAGGTACAAACCATTAATTTAAAATTTGCATTTCCATTATTTTGTTACCAGTTTAAAATAAATGCTTATATCAGCCAGTTGCTGTCATTGACAGAAGGCAACTTGAAATATTTACTGATGAATAACCTTTATTCTCAAGTATGACTTTTCTTCATTGTCTAGATATTATGCCACACATTCTATTTGCACGGTTGCAATACAGATCAAAACTTTTGTGGCATAGGGAGAAGAAGTATTAGTAACTCCCTTGTCCTGCTTGTTCTGTTACTGCTTTATGACACTGATCTATCCTCATAAATCTGTGATCACCTAAATGAAAGTTTTTAATGTTTTACTTTTTTCTTGGTTATATCAACCATGCTGCTATTTATAATTAGGTGTGGCATGATTTGTCAGTTTGGTTCTAGGGGTGACTGAATAGAAATTTTTACACTTTGCTGTTAATAACCTTTGCCTTCTTGATACTCCCTACTTTTTACAGGCATCATAATAAAACCTAGACTATTTCTTTGAGGGGAAAGAGATTTTTAAATTTAATTTGAAAACTTTTCCAATAGAAGCAAAGTATTATTGAAAATAATACCTATATTTTAGTTTTCAGCAACTGATGATGCTTCATCATGGTGTCTCCTGGAAGTCTACTGCAATTATAGGGAAACTTGCTTGTTAGCTTCCATAGATCTCTATTCTAAATAATCTGTTAGTGATGATAAATTCTGTAGAAGAGTCTTTCCTGGGCCATTAACTTTCTATAAGGGGAAAATGGGTATGTTTCCAGAAGTACCACTGAAGCAGATTGGGCTATGGGTAGAGGATTGGGTATTTGTCCTGAGAATTAAAAACTACAAAACACTTGTTGATATAGTTTGGCTCTGTGCCCCCACCCAATGTCATCTTGTAGCTCTCATAATTCCCATGTGTTGTGGGAGGGAGCCAGTGGGAGACAATTGAATTATGGGGTGGATCTTTCCCATGCTCTTCTCATGATAGTGAATGGCTCTCAGGAGATTTGATGGTTTTAAAAATGGGAGTTTCTCTGCATAAGCTCTCTCTTTGCTTGTTGCCATCCATGTAAGATGTGACTTGCTTTCCTTGCCTTCCACCTTGAATATGAGACCTCCCCAGCCATGTGGAAGTGTAACTTCAATAAACCTCTTTCTTTTGTAAATTGCCCTGTCTCAGGTATGTCGTAGCATGAAAATGGACAAATACACTTTTGTACAGAACTGATTTTTTAAATCATTTTAAATAAACACATCTTTACAGATGTTAAAAGAAAGAAAAGAAGTTGTAACTAATTTGACCTTGTTTTCATAAATTTTGATCAAGAAAAACACATAAAAGTGTTGCAAAATCCTTTTCACCTTACTGAAATTCTTGTCCTGTATTTTCTAAAGTGGCTTGTGGCCTATGGGCAAAGGGTTTTACCATCACTCCTAGTCACCTGACAGACAACGTCAGCACTGGGTGCCAGGGCTGACTGAGAGCTAAAGATTTCAGCTCTCAGCCAGAGCCCCAAGAGTGTGGTTAGACTCTGTCCTACATGTGACTTGGTGTTTAGCAAATAATAAAGAGCATGTGAAAATATAGTATTGACTCCTATTTCTGAGCATTCTAAAATTTCTAATTTTTCTGGTGTTATAATAAATAAAATTTAGTCCACTTCAGAGAAATTAACATAGCCTGATATTAGAAGTAATTAAGACTAAAACAAAATAAAATAGATTTTGTTCACTTGATTTGTTGATAGACTATCCTCAACTTGTTTCCTCAAAGTTTCTAAGGATTTTCCTAAGGTACAGCAAAGAGCATAAATAATGAGAAGCCTTTTCCAAAAACCTGCTTAAAAACCAAAAGGTAATTTTGCAAATTTCTAATATTATTCTTGTATATTTTTTAGGAGAGATCACAAAATTTGATTCAAAATATTATCTTTTACTCATTTATCGTTTCTAAATAACAAGTAACATTTTCCTTCTAGCCTGTGAACATTCACCTGTTTTGTGGTGTATACCATTTTTAAAAATTGATAAACTGCTTTTAAAGCAGGTTTATGTTTATGAAAAAATGAACAAAAAGTACAGAAAGCTCCCATTTAGCCGTTTTCCCATCCTCTCATGCCCACACAGTTTCTCCTGTTATTAACAGACTTCATCAGTGTAATATGTTTGTTAAAATTGATGAAAAACATTGATATATTATGTGTTATTAACTAAATTTCATAGTTTACCTTAGGGTTTACTCATTGTGTTGTACAGTTCTATGGATTTTGACAAATGCATAATGTCAGGTATTACATACAGTGATAAATAATGTAAAGTATTGTATAGAATATGTTCATTGCTTTGAATGTGCCCTGTGCTCCATGTATTCGTGCCTTGGGCCCTGTCTTTGACAATCCTGCAACCACTGAATTTTTCTTTATTGTCTCCATAGTTTTGTCTTATCAAGCATTTCTTGTGGTTGGAATCACACAGTATGTAGCCTTTCAAACTGGCTTATTTCACTTAATAATATGCAGGTAATGTTCTTTCATGTGTTTTTGTTGTTTTTTTTTTTTTTTTTTTTTTTTTTTTTTTTTTTTTTTTTTTTTTTTTTTTTTTTTTTTTTTTTTTTTTTTTTTTTTTTTTTTTTTTTTTTTTTTTTTTTTTTTTTTTTTTTTTTTTTTTTTTTTTTGCTACTTGTTAGTTCATTTGTTTTCATTACAGAATAACTGCACATTATATGGATATAGCACAGTTTCTTTATCTGTTTATCTATTAGTTATTTCCAGTGTCTTTCAGTTCTGAATACATGTGAAACAACCATTTGCAAGTAGCTTTTGTGTGGACATAGGTTTCTAACTAATTTTGGTTAATATCTAAGAGTATGATTTGCTTATTATCTAAGAGTATGATCATGTGGTATGACTATGTTCAGCTTTGTCAGAAACCACCAAACTGTCTTTCAAAGTGTCTATACAACTTTGGGTTCTAACCTGCAATAAAGGAGCATTGCTGTTGCTTTACAGCCTTGCCAGCATTTGATGTTCTCAGTGTTTTTGGATTTTAGCCATTCTAATGGATGCATATTGGCCTCTCATTGTTTAATTTGTAATTCCTCAATGATATATATTAGTGAGCATCTCATCACATTTTTTTGCAACTGCTGTGTCTTCTTTGGTCAGGTGTATAACAACGTCCTTTGTCTGCTCTTTAGTTGGATTGTTTTTTTAATTGTTAAGTTTTAAGAATTTTTGCATATTTTGAATACAAATCCTTTATCAGATACGTGCTTTGAAAATATATTTTTCAAGTTTGTGGCTTATCATTTAATTCATTTAACAATGTTTTTCCCAGAGCAGAGGTTTTTAATTTTAATGAATTCTGACTTATCTATTTTGTCTTTTATGCATTGTGCTTTTGGTGTTGTATATAAAAAGTTATCATCAAACCCAAGGTCAACTAGATTTTCTCCTGTATTAACTTGCAGAAGTTTTATAGTTTTGTGTTTATCATTTAGGTCTATTATACATTTTGAGTTAGTTTTGCAAAAGATAATATCACTTTTCTGTAATTTATTTATGTTTTTACTGTTATCATATAATCTATAGAACAGGAACTAGTCCAAATTTTTAATTGTAACCCTAATACTAAGATCTGGAATTAATTTTTATTAATAAATGAATGGGAACAATAATAGCATGTATATGAGTCAATTTCATATGTATACTATTTATTCCTACTCAATTATATCATGCAGTTTTCACATTTTGTTTAAAGTGACAACAAATAGATCAAAATTTCATATTTTATTCTGTTATGAGAAAGATACCATAAAGAAAAATATTTAAAATATTATAAATACTTTAGCCCCAAGTATTTCAGCATATTATATCTATTTTATGCTTTTTTAAAAATAAAAGGTAAAATAAATTATTCAACCAAAACCAAACAATAACAATTTAAATAGAGCAGATATTTACAATAATGTCTATAATGTGAACATCTCTTTAAGCTTTAACTTCAAATATTTATAACATTTTTTTTACATAATGTATAAATGAAAATGAATTTCTTAATGGAGAATGTTACAACAGTAAGGATATTTAAGAAATATATTTCTAATTTTTTGAAGAGAAAATGGAGATTTATGCAAAAGTGTATACATAAACTACGCCCAGACAAGTTCAGCAACAATCACTCCAAGCTATCCAGATATATTTATCTTTGGATGTGACAAATTAAACTGCATAGTTAAAGGATTAACAATTTTGTATATTAGCAGTTCTTTTTATCAACATGTAAGCTTAGTATTTTAATAAATATATATAAAATTTAAACTGTTAAAATAGAAATGCATTGCATTTTAATAATACCATATAATTGGGTTCAGACAGTACTTTTCAGTTGTTCTGAGTAATTGAAATGGGCCTTACATAATTTGAAATGCCTCTGAATGAGACAACAGAGAATACTTACAAGGATAATTCAACAGTATATGGCAGTCAAGGGATTGTGGAGTGATCCTGATTGGAATTGAGTAGGATTAAGATCTATATGGAATAAAATATAAGTGAGCAGTGCTTGCACATATATATGCAACTAATACTGCAATGAAAAGAAAAAATAAGCATAGCATGCTTAAAATATACTCTAAAAGGGCATACATTTAAACATAATTCAAATGATTCCATTAAATAATTTGCATATTAGGTGTATAAGAAGAAGAAAAATATTTAGTCAATTTTAGGTTTTATTTTAAACCGTTACGTCCTATGTATCCCTGCTCAATGTAAAGTAATACTATATTTAAAACTTAAGAAAATACAGTTTAAGATATACTTTTAAAGCAAAATAGATTTTCTTCTGAAACTAGTTTTATGCATTTAAACTTTTTAGAGCAAAGAAGTATAGTAACATAAATTAATTTGTTTAAACATGGTGTATATTCTTTATTTTGAAGAAAGGTTCAAGATGTTTATGTATATTTTTTATTTGAAATTGAGGAGTAAGAGTTAACGTGTGTGGTATGCGAGTATGTGCTTCTGTGTGTGTGGGTGTGTGTGTATACGTCCAGTCTTTGGAAAATCATAAGCTTTTAATTTAAGAATAAACAATATTTAAAAGTACTGAAATATGTAATATCCAGAAAATAACAGCACATAATTAATTAATGTAATGTCAGTATTTTGTTGATATATTGAATTAAATGTTATTAATATATTTTCAAGAAAAGACTAAGGAACTATTTAATTTTATAAGGGGAATTTCAAAGCTGCTCAGAAGGCTAGAGTGTAAGATAATTTCAGTATTTTGAAATGTATTATTTTGAGATGTATTTACTGTTTGGCTGTTACTTTTTATAGTTACGTTTTATACATGAAAGCCACTCAATAAGTGTATTTATTTGTATACTACATCAATATTGAAATGTTTATTATTTGACAGGGCAATTCCACCTCTTCGAATTTTTTACAGGTATGAAAGGATGTTTTCTTACATTTTGTGAGAAGTGAATATGTGTAAATATCTGTTGATAGGTGAATAAATATATTATGACATTTTAATATTTTGGAATAGTACTTCATGATTAAAGATGAGTTAGGCCTGTAGGTACTGGTCTGGAGAGAATTAATATTTTGTTAAATTTAAAAAGTAACATACAAAAATGTGCATCGTATAATTACCTTTAGGAATAAAAGTTTGCACAAAAACACATTCACATTTACATATGTATAACAATGCATTAAAAAGAACACTAGAAATGAATGCTTTGGCAATAACATCATGTCAAGTTTCATTTCAGGGTAGCCAGAGCATACTTTGTAAACATTTACATTGTTTTGTTTAAATTTTTTCTTTTATTGTTCATTATTAGAATACCAAAACATGTACCTGGCTCAAAGAATAACAGATTTTCAGAAATAGAAGGGATCATGTGTAAAACTAGACCACAAATCATCTATGTTTTGCCATAATAATTACAGCAATCAGATAGTAGCTGCTTTTGAGGGACCAAGCTTCTTATGCGGAGAGCTCTAAGATGAATACAGGCAAAGCCTTTCAGATTTGTGTACCACTCGTCCTAATTATGTCTTCTCAGTTGGAGTATACTTCATTTTGCTTTTGAATATGCATCACTCAAGTATTTGAAGAAAGCAAAAATTCTCAATGTTTTAGCAGTGCATTTATAAACTGTCACTCCCATTGCCCCCAACCAGTGTACACACACACACACACACACACACGCACACACACGCAGCCCAACTGCAGTTCTTTAGATCGAACATCTTAAAACATTCCCCTATAATGTGCCATCAGTCCCTGGTTTACACTAGCGAATCTATTTTCCAACTTTAAAATCTTTCTTCATGTGTCTCAGTAAAAACTGAGAGCTACTCTTAGGTATAGTCTTGTCTAGAGCAGCCTGAGGAACCATCATGACCTCCCTCCAGCTACCCTTACTGTCCTGAAGGAAAATGTAACTATAAAACTGTAGTACTGTTAGGATTTTACAATGAATTCAAGTTTGGTGTAATTGAAGCTCTTAGACTATGCCTTCTTGTCCTATATGGTGGGGTTCAAAGATCTGGTTTTAATTTGGAGCTATATAGTAATTTCTGTAAAATGTGGACTTGGTGGTTGTGGCTTTGTTGAGCCCTAAAGCATTGTTTCTGAGATATCCTCATATCTTCATCTTCCTGGGGAATTTTATTCTAAACTCATCAATATCTTTCATCTTTAACCAAGTAATTAAGAGAAATTAAAACTCCACATATCCTATAATATGATCCCCATATTAAAGTAGTTTCTAATAATTTCTATAAATTCAATTAGCTATGCTGAATTTATATATTTTTAAGTTCTTTTCTTTGCAAATAACCAAATTCTCTCATAATAGAAATTTTTGTGTGATTTTAGTGAAAGAATATACATGGAAAATTATAGAGGGGCTGAGCTGTGGTAGCCAGTAGCCACATGTAGATATTGTGGGCTTGAAATATGGCCAGTTCAAATTGAAATGTAAGTAATACACAGTAGTTTTGAAGTAAAAAAAGTAATGTACATTATCTCCACTAATAAATCTTATGATAATTACACATTGATGTGGTGATCTTTGGGGAAAATAAGTTAAATAAACTGTTATTAAAATAAATGTTACCTATTTTCATTTACTTGATTTAATAGAGGTACTACAAAATAAAGTTACACATGGGTCTTATATTATATTTCTAGTTTAAAGCTGCGATTATGGGGATAACATTTTCAAAGTCCATGGAGCATTCATATAAGTTATGGACCCTGGAAGATTTAAGGCAGCTCTAGACCAATAAGTAACTGCAGCAGTTAATAAATCTTTCCCCTAATGTTCCACTATTAATATGACTCAGCTCATTGACATCTATCTACTTTTCTTTGTCATGCTGCTATAAACTGTCTCCTTCATCTTCAACGTTTTCCTTTCCCTTCTACTTTCTACATTCTGATAGCATTTTTCTCACTTATTATTATTTTACTGCATAAGAAAAATCATAACCTCTCTCTATCAACACCTTACCTCATTGCCAACTTTTAAATACTTAAACTTTTTTAAAAAAGTATGTTTCTAAGAAAGGAAACATCTGGTTGATACAGCAATGTCATTTAACCAGGGAGAAATCAAAAATGATTTGCCTCTCCATACATTGCAGTTTCATGAGTACTGTGGCAAACTTAACTTCTTAGTTATAGCTAATTGTATTATATATTTCGTATTTTACACACAAGTTGTGAAATTTACATACCCTACATTTACAAGCATTGTATTATTCCAGTATCATAATGTACTACATCTAAAAGTTTTGACCATTCACACCCATTATGTAACATATTAATTACATCAAAACTGTATGGTCTAAAAATAGCATGTATTATATCCTAGTTTCTGAGGACGCTTACCAAGTTTCCAGGATAGCTTCCTTGAATGCCTCTGGTTCCAGGTGTTTCAAGACATTATAGTCAAGCTATCAGCCACAGCTGCAGTTCCATTTGAAGGCTTAAATGGATGTGGATTCAATTACAAGTTATTTTTATTGTTATTTTCAAAACTCTGTTCAGGCCTCTGGACTGAGGGTCTGAATTTCTCATTGCCTATAGGCCAGAGGTTCTCTTTGTCTCATGCCATTAAGGACTTTCCACAGGGCAAGTTATAACATGGCAGTCAGCTTACCTAAAAGCAAAAGACAAAGAGTTCTCAAGACACAAACTGCAATCTTTTTATTACTTAATATTGGAAACGGAGGCCAGGAGCAGTGGCTCACTTTGTAAGCCCAGCACCTTGGAGGCTAAGGCAGACAGATCACCTTAGGTCAGGAGTTAGAGACCGGCCTGACCAACATGGAGAAACTACGTCTCTACTAAAAATCAAAATTAGCCAGATGTGATGACCCGTGCCTGTAGTCCCAGCTACTCGGGAGGCTGAGGCAAGAGAATCGCTTGAACCTGGGAGGCGGAAGTTGCAGAGACCAGAGATCACACCACTGCACTCTGAACTGAATGACAGAGTAAGACTCTGTCTCAAAAAAAAAAAAAAAAAAATATATATATATAGGAAGCAATATCTCATTATTTCTTCTGTAATCTAAATCAGTAGAAACTTGTTTGTTATTAAGTTAAGTCATTCTTCTGTTTAAAATAATCTAATGACTTTTCATTGCACCTAGATTAAATTACATTTTTTTTACCCTGACTATATTTCCAAAGTACCTTACCTCTGTAACTGGCACATTGATTTCACCTTTCTTTGATTGCGTGATATCTTTATCCATTTGTGTTGCTATAACAGAATACCTGAGATTGGGTAATTTATAAAGAACAGAATTTTATTTTTTTAGTCTGGAGGCTGGGAGTTCATTTCAAAGCACTTGCAAGTTTGGTATCTGGTGAAAGCCCAGTCTCCACTTTGAATATGGTATCTTGAGGGCAGCATTCTCCAGACAGAAAGAACTCTTTGTCTTCATGTGGAGAAAGGTGGAAGGATAAGAAGGAGCAAACTCCTTCTGTCCACCTCTCTTTACAAGGATACCTAATTCCATTCATGAGGATGGAAGCCTCATGTCTCTATCACCCCTCAGAGGCCATACTTCTAAAACTCCTGCCTTGGGGATTGAGTTTCTAATATGAACTCTGAAAGAGACAAAATCATTCAAACCATAACACTTGACAATGCCTGCTTTTCCTTCATTTAGGATACTTCCATCAACTCATCTCTCGTTTTAAGAATATTTCTTCTGCCCCATTTTCAGATAGCTGGTTCCCTTTTGTCATGTAGATAGTATGCATAAAATTACTTCCTCAATGAGAGCTTCCTCTTCGCCCCATCTGAAATCGCTAAGTTGGTGTCTACTGCATCACTGTCTTAATTCTCCATGTAGTATTTATTGCCGTGAGATATTTTTCTTCTCTACTTTTACATTTTATTTTTATGATTTATCCAAGTAGTATATATCAAATCTTTCCAAGATAGCAGAGAATGGCATTATTAATTAAATCTATATTCCCAAATCCAAGAAATGTGATCATTACATATGCCGTTAATAAAACATGAGAAGTATTCTTAGAATGCTGAGTAGAAAAAAAAACACACACACATATATAAAACCAAAGAGCAGTAAGATGACAGATTAACAAGGGCAGAGAAGTGCTGTTTGTTGAATCAAATAAATGTCACCGTTTCATTTCATTTTACTTCAGTTTTTGCTGTTGGTGGATACCAACAACACTGGCTTTGGAGGCAGGCAGATAGAGATTGCAGGGGTTTTCCGCAGCAGCAGGGTAGTAAAGTATACTGGTTGCCTACTCAGCACCATCAGTACTATTTCAACAGAGGCAATAAATCCAGAATATGAGAAACAAATACAAGTTATGTATTGGGGCCAAGGTGTAGATGAAGTTCCTCCTAATTTCACCATCAGTACTATTTCAACAGAGGCAATAAATGTGGCAGAGTATCCAGAATATCAGAAACAAATACAAGTCATGTATTTGGGCCAAGGTGTAGATGAAGTTCCTCCTAATTTTATACTTTCCACATCCCCTTTCTATTTTTGCTTTGCCAGCTCTTCCAACATTCACACAAGCAATGGCCTGTAATAAATACAGATAAAGCATATAAATAGTGGAACTGCTTATGTAAATTTAAAATGAATACATTCAAAGCTGTGAGTACTGATACAGTAGAGGAAAATGTGTCTGAGCGGAAGATCAATATGTGCAGCTTGAAAGTCTTGCTATGCACCAAATTTAAGGTGGGTACATGTGTCTGAAGGATTTTCAACCGACAAAGCTCGTGTACCTGAAAGATAATTAAACCACATTTTACTTTCAACATATTTATTTATTCAAAAATAATTATTGATTCATTACTATTTGCAAATAAATATAAAGATTTTAGGAATAACAAGGCTGGTGTCTTATAGATTCTTGGTCTTATAGATTCTAATTTTAATTATAATAATTATTCACACATGGGAATGAGAGAAACTAAGTTCATTTTTGTCCCCTTTCATGACAAATCTTTTTCTAGAAATATTAGTTTGAGATATTGAGGATGATTAAAACATTGAATTCAGGTGAGAATCCTAATAATGATATGCCAACATTGTCATCATTCACTAGGGAATGATGACAATCATTTTCATCTTAAATTACTTTCCTGGATTTGTTTTGCTTTTATATTTTAAAGAAATCAAGAATATTTGAACTGGGGTACCCTGTTTGACAAATAGGAAATTAAATTAAAACCTAGATTTTTGCAATCTAGCATTCTTCAGATTAAAAGATTGATTACCTGTATGAACACAATAGCATGTGGACAGAGACTCTCAATGAACTACAATTTGTTAAGCACAGAGGAAATATCAGATGCATTGTATGCATGTAATTGAACACGACAATTTAAAGTGCCTCATAAAAACATGTGTTACTGATTTCCTGGTAAACATTCTGAACTTCAGATATCTGAGGATGAATTAATTGCCACCTCAGTATAACAGTATTAATATCCCTTAATTACAGTCTTTTGTTATGCCAAACATATTTCAAAACTCTTTTCCACACACATTAATGTATGAACGGAACCAGCACCATAATTTCTGAGAACTACCATAAAATGAAAATGCAAGACTTTGTCCAAATATTATTAAGACTATCAGGTGGGCAAATCACCTGAGGTCAGGAGTTGGAGACCAGCCTGACCAACATGGAGAAACCCTGTCTCTACCGAAAAAAAATACAAAATTAGCCGGGCATGGTGCATGCCTGTAATCCTAGCTACTCTGGAGGTTAAGACAGGAGGATTGCTTGAACCCAGGAGGCAGAGTTTGTGGGGACCCGAGATCACGCCATTGCACTCCAGCCTAGGCAACAAGAGTGAAACTCTGTCTCAAAAAAAGAAAAAAGAATTTCAAGGGGGCAACAGAGCAAAGCAGTAAAATATGAGACTTTTCTGAAGAGATGTTAAGAATTTCTTCATGATCCCAAAGCTACTAAGTAGAAAAGCTGAGACCTGAACTCAGGTAATTTTCAACTGCCGCCTGTGCTTCTATTTTCTATGCTGTAATGTTTCTTCTCCTCACCACATAATACAAAACCTAAGTAAAAATGAAGATTATTTCTGTGATGCATAACTTATCAGAAAAAGTATTGACCTATAATAAACATGTAAATCACTTCTATTTTTAAAACATACATTTAACAGCCTAATGCTATCAGTTTCATTATCCTTTTAAAATAGTTTTGTATATTCAAGTTATTCTTTATTCTCTTCCAATCCACAGTGCTTCAGGTTCACATATTCTGACTCAAGTTTAGCACACTCTGTTTCTCCTTCAAATCTAGATGAGGAGTAATAGTAAATCACACTGTATTTTCACCATAAACAATAGAATCTCTTCTCCTAAAAATTTATGTTGAATTATTTATTGAAAGCCAATTTTATATTAGAAATTAGAGTAAACACCTTTTGATAATTAATTTTGTTGATATACAGAATATTAAGTACCTATGTTTTTATAGAGGATTCATTTATTTTCATTTAACATTTAAATATTTTAGTATAATAATATACAATGTATATTATATTTAATATATAATTAATATATCATATGTATAATAAGCAGTATTATAAACATATTTTATATTTATTATATATTGGTTATATGTATAAGATATAGAATAAATATTATATGTATCTAATCACTAGTAATTAATTATAATAGATAATTATATATTGTAATGCATAATTAACATAATAGAGATTGCACATATGTAACATATTTATATAATATACACATATATCCCAAAATGCTTGTGTTAAACTTAAGATGTTACCTTTTGAACATTATTTAATCCACTGTAATATTCTTTAAAAATCAGCAACATGTATTTTAGCAGTATAGGGTGTTATATTCTAAACAAAAATTTAAAATTACAAAAACTTGTGATTTTAAAGTGTTAAGATTTTTTAATAACTATTTAAAGTTTATTGATATATTGCTAATATATATATATATGTATGTATATAAGGAGATTTAAAGTTTACTGAAAATTTGAATGAAAACACAAAAATAATAAATAAAAACTTTATATTTCAACATGGTGTCTTTCACATTCAAGACAGTTTTGCAAGTGATTGGCGATACCAACCAGTTAATCCATCCCTAAGGACCAGAGAGTCCTGGGAAATTAACTATATCAGTGCAGTTTTTATTTGAAGAAAAATGTATGCCCTTTATAGATTTTGTAAGATTAGGCAACAAAAATAAGTCAAAAGTCACCATGTTGAGACAGCAAAGTGAATGCCTAATGACTTCCCATCAGAACTCTTACAAAATTACCCTTGTTTGATGAGAGGAATGAGCAGGAGCATTGTTTTGGTTGAGAAGCACTATCTGGTGAAGCCTTCCAGGATGTTTTTCTGCTAAAGCTTTGGCTAACTTCCAGAACACTCTCGTAACAAGTAAATGTTAGCATCCTTTGGTCCTCCAGAAAAACAACAAGCAAAATGCTTTCAGCATCTCACAAAACTGTTGCCATCACCTTTGTACTTGACTGATCTGTTTTTATTATGACTGTACCACCTCTTAGTAGCTATTGCTTTGATCGTGCTTTGTTTTCAAAATCATACTGTTAAAGCCATCTGTTAGTACAACTCTTTGAAGAAATGCTTCAGGATTTTGATCCCACTTGTTTGAAATTTCCATTGAATGCTTTGTTCTTGTCTTCAGCTGATCTGGGCACAAGAATTTTGGCACCTAGCAAGTAGAAATTTTGCTCAATGTAAATTTTTAAGTCAGAATTTTGTAAGTTGAAACAAGATATCTGTAGTGCTGGCTATCATTTCTGTTGTTAATCATTGGTCATCTTCAATTAGGGCAAGAAGAAAATTAACTTTTTTCATACAAATTGTTGTAGATGGTCTGTAATAGTGGGCTTTATCTTCAACAGCATCTTGCCCCTTCTTAAAATGATTCCATTTGCAAACTGCTGATTTATTTAGGGCATTGACACCATGTACTTTCCACAAAGCATCAATGATTTCATCATTTTTTCACCTAAGCATCACCATAAATTTGATGTTTTTTCTTGCTTTCCTTTTAGGAAAATTCATGTTGCTCTGATGGGGGCTCTTTTCAAACTTTCCTTTTAGTACCTCAAGCTGGATCCTGTTAAGACCTGTTAGTATAAGTTTATTTTGGTGCAAACAAATTCTGAAATCCATGCATAATCTTTTCCATAATACATATTTTCATGAACTTTTAAAAGACCTCTCCTTATGTATGTGTGTGTATAAAATTAGTTTTAATTAGTTCAACATGATGTGATTTAATTAGCTATTAAATACAATAATATTTTATCTATAAAAAATATTCATGTTCCAATAAATTATTTTTGTACTTGATTGTTATGTAAACAAAGATAATGTATTGGTATTGTCTCATATGAACTTATCTTTACATAAGTTATTTTTATAATTAGGACTAGAATACTGAAATTGATTTATTGAATAAAATTAATTTTTGGCTTATTTTTTAAAAAAATAACACAAGAAAGATAGAAATAATGAGACCCAGAATGAGTAAAGGAAAGAAAGAGAGAGAGTAAAAGAGAAAGCAAGTCCTTGTGTGAAAATATAATTGTCTGTTTTATCCAAAGATGAAATAACTAACTGAGTTGTCCACAATAAAAAAAAGAATATTATGATTTATTTCTATTTTTGAAGGAGGAAAATTAATAAATTTTACATCCAGTGCTGCTATAAATCAAATATACTCCTTGATTATTTAAATGTGCTGTATTAAAAATATATTGCCTTTAATAAGTATATTGCCTTTAAATAAGTATAATTGATTTATGAGGCTGAGGTGGGTGGATCACCTGAGGTTGCAAGTTCAAGACCATCCTGACCAACATGGAGAAACCCCATCTCTACTAAAAATACAAAATTAGCCTGGCTTGTGGTATATGCCTGTAATCTAAGCTACTCGAGATGCTGAGGCAGAAGAATTGGTTGAATCCAGAAGGCAGAGGTTGCAGTGAGCTGTGATCATGACATTGCACTCTAGCCTGGGCAACAAGAGCGAAACTTTGTCTCAATAAATACATACATAAATACATAACTGTTTAAATTCTAATCCTTCTTATTTTTTGTGTATCATTGCACAATTAACTCTTTTTAGTGAAGTTTCTTTGTAAAATTGAGGATTAATAGTAGAATGTTAAAATATGCAATATATTTAAGTAATCTTCTTCCTCATTTATCACCAATTTTAAACATCTTGTTTGATATTATTTAAGAAATTAAGAACTCCAGCAGGGAATGATACATTTATGCTATGGTTGATATTTCTTTGTACTGCATTTCTGTTTCTTATATCCTGATTCATGATTCTAATTAATTAATGGTATAATGGGCTATTTTCTGTGACTGAACTAGGGGGGAGATATTTCCTAGAAGGCAGCTTTGCAACATGATCAGAATATTGGAGGACACCCTGAGAAAGACACACTATCTTAGTTTGTTTTCTGTTGTTTATGACAGAATATTTGATACCTAATTTATAAGAAAGATGAATTTATTCATTACAGTATGGAGGCTGGGAATTCTAAAGTTGAGGAGCCCTATTCTATAATAAGGCTCTTCTTCCTGGTGAGGACCCTCTACAGAGTGCCTAGGTGTATGTGATATAACATATATCATATATATCATAACATATATCACATATATATATATAACATATATCACATGGTGAAGGGGCTGAGCATGCTAGCTCACGTCACCCTTCCTATGCCTACAAAGCCACCAGTCCCACTCCTATGATAACCCATTTATCCATTATTGGAGTAATCCATTTACAAGGTGGAGCCCTCATGACCTAATTACTTCTTAAAGGCCTCATCTCTCAACATTGCCATGTTGTGCACAAATATTCAAACTATAGCACACCCTGAGAAATTGAAATGTCTTTTTCACTTCTTGTGTTAGAGACCAGCCTTAGAGTTAACTTCTAGAGTGAAAACACACATACACACACATAGATACACACACAAACTGACATAACATATATCTCCTCATCACACTGAAATTTAAAAGCCAGAATAAAATGCTCAGAAAAAAAAGGCTAAAACACATAATATAAAGACCCGCATTAGAGTAGATTAAGAGAGTTTTTAATTATTTGTATTTTGCTAAGGAAAGAAGAAAATGAAATATACTTTATAATACTACAAAAGATAAGGGTTTTTAATCTATGAGAAAACAGAAAGACTGAACTCCTCAGAAGAAATTTAAAATGGGACATACATTTTAAAATATATGGAAATGTTAGAAATGTTGAAAGTAGTAGTAATTGATAGGGTCTAGTCTCCTGTGAAATTGAGCAATGCATAGTCCCCAACTTATAGAGAAGAATAAAACAGATGAATGCCAGTCAGAACCTAAAGTCTGAAGTGCTATCAGTCTAGGAGAATAAACAAAAAATATATTATACTGTTGCTATGTGAACAAATTCCTCTTGAGTGTAAGAGAGTTTTTAACACAAATTCCACTAGAAGTACCAATATATGAACAAGTGTAGTCTTCAAAGTAAAAGAAGATTATTAAATATAGGTATTCATTTGAAATACTTTCTATTCAATTTGTATTTTATAAGGATTGCTGCTTAAAGCCTTGAGACCTCTCAATTATAGTTAAGAAACTGAGCCATTTTGGGAAGTTAGTGGGTAATTTTCTTATATAAAAAAGGAAATATCAAAGTCAGAATACTTATTAGATGAGTAATTTATGCAAACTACTCTTTAGATACCACATTTACTTTCTCACTAAAATAATAATATAACTCAGAAATGTTCTTTATCAGAAGTTTTCTCTTCAAAAGACACAATTTAAAAATGGAAATACAAGTCACTAAGTGTGATGTAAAATTTATAAAACATAAAACTGATGGACTGGTGTCCAATATGTGTATGTATATGTATGTGTATATAAGTGTATGTGTACATATGTATATATTTATGCATATATATATATATATATGTGTGTGTACATATAAGATTATTTTCTAAATCAAGAAAGACAGATAAACTAATTTAAAACTGGGTATGATACTTGAAGAGATACTTAGCTAAAAATATGAAAATATTATCAACTACATTAACAGTCATGTAAATGCACACTCATAAAAAACAAGACATGGCTACTGGCTCAGTTGAATTATTATAAAGAAAAGACTGGCAATGCTAAGTGTGTGTTTGTGAAGGTCTATCAATTGGAGTCAAAACCTACCACTTGCTATAATTCTTAAGAATTTTCTGGTAATATAAAACATGAGTAAATAACTCATGGAAATGTGTGTAAATATTCATCAAATCTATAAATGATCATTTTATTATAAAGTTATACGTAATTGAAAAAAACAAATGTTCATCAACAGTAAAATGGATATACATAATGGTATAGAATACTGTAAATCAAAGAAAATCAACTAACTAGAGATGTAAACAACAATGTAAATGATTTTGTTCAACGTAATGCTTAGCTAATAAAGCCAAATTCAAAAGAATATACATTCCATGATTTCTTTATAGAAAGTTCAAAAGCCGGCAAAATATATGTATGGAACTAGAAGCCATCATAAGGTTGTCCTGAAGAAAATGTAAGAGTGGTCACTGTGAAGAGTTAAGAGGGAGGCTTCTGAGGTGCAGGTAATATTAGAATTCATAACCCAGATGGAGTTAACATAGGTTCATTTTGCATTAATGCATTGATATGTATGCTTATGATATTTGTACTTTTGTGTACCTAGGTTTTAATATAATATTATTCATTAGAAATATGTTCAAAATAGAATTCATAGTTACTTTTCTTCTTGGAAAAATTTTTCTTCTGGGAAAAAGAAATACAACCAATTATCCTCAAGAATATAATATGCCATGAATATTGCATATCCTACAAGCAAAGAAATGGGCACTAGAAATGCCTTTAAATATTATCTAGAATATTCACTGAGATTCACCTATGAAGTAATGAGTAGGCTGTAAGTCAATACACTAATGCAGCCTTCTGAACTTTATTTTTCTTCTTAGGTTAACCTACACATGGCACGAGAAGAGTCAAAAATTTAGTACTTTTTAAATATTAGCTTGACAGGTATTGGTTATTCCAGGAAAAATTAGTTTTTATTGTGATAGTGGTTGTTAGTTATTTTATATTTTGAGATGCTGTGTTACCTAATATTTGAAAACATGAGGTTTACAGACAGGGATGGAGACTGTACTCATGCCTTGGTCCTGACTCAACAATTATTTGGCTTCACCAACCTGTTTCTCTGGTCTTTATTGGCAAAGAACTCAGTGTCATACTACTAATCCTATATGGCTCCCATGCAACTAATATAATGATGAAAATAAAGCACATCTCAAGATGCATGGCACATTGAAAGTAATCAATAAATATAATTGCATTAATTAAAAAATAATAATGTATTGTTCATAATAAAATAGGAAAGAAAACCACTAAATAGAATTATCAATGGAAATCTACTTCAAAATTATACTATGCTGTGTACGATTAGTTTCTCCTTCTCTCTGAGTTGCTCAAATAGTTCATAGTTCAGGTTCTACTTTTATATCTCATTGTATTAAATTCCCTTTTGCTTAAAGAAACATGAATTGCAGCTGAAACCTATAAAGAAATCAATAACAGACATGATTGCAAATAGTCAACCTTGGAAGAATGGGATTTTGAGATTATCTAACCTCCTTTAGGTTTCAAAGGCAAAAGAATGAAGCTAACATTAGAGAATGAAACTGAAGTAGTCTAAGATGCACAGTGGCAAAACTGTCATTTAAATAATCAGCTGGAGTTACTTGGAATAAAAAGCTTGCTGAAGGCATAGCTATGGAGGAAGAAATACTGACAAACATAGCATTTGTTATGGGCACACAAAAGACAGAAGTTATAGAGTAAGTGGGATAAATAAATGCTTCTCACAACAGTGAAAGATCAAAGAAAGAAAACTTTTCAGTTCTATGTTCAAGGAATACCTAGAGAGCCTGTGAGTTTTTATCATCAAAAGCCATACAAAGACTTTGTTACTGATGGATATGAATTATGATGTCTATTGTTACTGGTGGACATGAATTATGATGTTGATTGAACTGAAAGACTTTCAGATTTCTTCTGTCAAAGTTATTCGTTAGGAATAATGGAGACTAATAGCAAGAATAATGACACTTAGAAGTATTTGGATAATCTTGAGAAGCAAAAATTCAAAATTCATTGAGCCTTTCTAATCAGCAGAGATGGTTACTCTTTCACTGTCTGATCAAGTCTGACTTGCATTAATTGGAAATCCATTAAGACCTCAATTTCAGTAGCTATCTTTTAAGGGTCTGTCAAATTGCTTCCTCCTTACCATTCCTGAATGGGTCCTCATCTGTAATCCTATTAACATCCCAGACTATCCCAGGGTGCCAGTAACAAAGCTGAACATGAGCTGTCAAAAGTATTGCAAAGTTTTTAAATCTATTCCTTCAAAATCATGGGTAATTTGTGAGTTTGCTAAACTAAGAAAATGGGAGGAAAAATGTGCTAAGTGTTGTAACTAGCAGCTAGGAATTTTCTCTTTCTGTCTCGTTCTCTCTGTCAAATCTCTAAATCAGACTCAATAGTTCTATACTCAGCATGTGATTAAAACACTAGAGATTTCTGGGTTCAGTCAAGAACTATTCTGTTCAATTCAGTATTCATTAGCGAAATGTGGCTGCCTAGCAATTGAAATGTGATTAGTCCAAATCAAGATATATTTTAAGTGTAAAATATACATCATATTTTGAAGGTTTATTTCAAAATAAAAGTAAAATATCATTAATAAATTTTATATTAATCACATTTTGAAGTGATATTGTAGCTATATTAGATTAAATTAAATGTATTATTAAAATAGTTTACATTTCTTTTTTAGTATGACTAAATTTTGTAAGTTACATATGCATTTAACCCTATGTTTGCATTTAATACAGTATTTTTAGAAGAAAGGATCTAAAAACTTTAAGAGATTGGGATATTCAAGTGGACTTATGTTTTTTTGGTTTACCCACATATTAAGTAAGTCTTCCTATGAGGCCTGGAAGTCACTTCCGTCACCAGTACTTGAATAGTTCCTTAGTGAAGAAGGAGCCAATATCATTGGAAAAAGCTCAAGTGATATATTATGGAATTCCTTAGGTGGGGAGTTGTAGCTGTTGAGTTCTCAATGGGAATGATAGAATGAACCCAGCTTTTAGTAATCATTGGCCAGTTCCCTCAGTTACTATTATAGAGGGCAGCAAGGCAGAGTGGAGATTTCCGTAGCCTGAAGCTGTTGGGCTGCCCTTCATGATGCAGCACTTGTTCTAGCCACTAACAAATAATTACCTTCCTCCCATATCCATAATGGAGAGAGTAGATGTAAGAGAGGCACACAAATTGTGGGTTTTGTTTATGGGTCTTGGTATTTAATACGAAAACAATTTCAGTGGGAGTGACAAAGACAGCCTTGACATTTCCTCAGTTAGACTAAACTTTAGAAAGTCATCTTCCTGACTCTAGGCCCTGAACTCCATTTCCTTAAAGCATTTACTTTGGAAAATGTATAAATTGTAATCTTTTCTCCACAGCTTATAAATGTAAATCTTTTTAGTAGCTGTTACTGGTCTTTCTCAAGGACCTGTGGGTCATCATTTTGAACTGTAACCATTGAGAAAGATAGGATCCCTATCTTCTCTTTTCTGTGAGAGCTGAGGAGTGGGTTCCTTTGCTTAAAGTTGTGAAATTGCTTTCTGTCATGAAGATGCCAGAAAATTCACTTTTCCTTTAAGTAAAGCCAATCGGAAAACACAGATGGCCAGTAATCCATTCATCACAGCTTTTAAAAACTTTCATCTTTTTATCAATGAAGTTGAGCTCAGACTGAATTCTGTCCTCTCTCTCCTATTGGAATAGTCTTGAATAATGTCTTTTTTATTTTTATTTTTTGCCTGTTTAACTTGGTCCTCTCTGATTTTTGCTTTGACAAAAAAATTGTACAACACTTCTTCTGTTCCAGAAGCCTACATTGACTTTCAACCATTATATACTCATCATATTATGGGACCAGTAGGCAAAAAAAAAAAAAAAAAAAAAAAAAAAAAAAAAAAAAAAAAAAAAAAAAAAAAAAAAAAAAAAAAAAAAAAAAAAAAAAAAAAAAAAAAAGAGAAATACAATGGAGACTGAGATGTTATTTTTCTTACTCAAATTTGTTTCCTTGTGAATGTAAGCACAATTATGCCAGGAACTTGTGAAACATTGCATTGCACCTTATAGTACTGCTACTCTAACCATAAAGTTAATGCAAGACTATAGCAACCCAATGTAAGCAGCATGACTGAAGACTGATTACCCCTAAATAAAGATTTGAGTCATGCTACAACGTATCAAACAATGACCACCCAAGATGCTTTTTGGTATTTAACTCAGAACATCTGAGAACCAATGAATATGCAAATAAGAAAAATAAATATGGAAAAAGTAATGAAAGAAAGTTTTGCTAATTTTATGTACAGTCCAGACAAGATATGGAAACAAGAGCAAACTAACTACCCATATTTTCTCTTTTGCTCTGTGGATGTTAGGTGCACATTCATCTCTCTTTGTTCTACCATTAATTTTTAGTTATTTGCTGCCTATGAGAGGCATTCAAAGGAGAAAAAAAAAAAGAGAAATGACATGTTTTCTTTCTTGTTTATTGCTTTAGCATGAGCTATGTTGGGTATTTACAGTTGACAATGATCTCCTGATGCCTTGGTGTTGAGTTCAGAAGGTACAGTGGAATTACAGACTTGAGCTTATTATGAGCCACAGCAGCATCAGCAAGTATTTGAACCCCTCGCTCAGCATGGCAATGGTGAGATTTAGATGCTTGTTAACACAATTCTCATTCAGCTATTGAGTCCTGCTGTGATATTCCTATAACCAACAAGTTTGCTGTAGAACTATTATATATATTTTATGTCTAGAACGAACATATGCAATGCATGCTAATGTATTTGAAAGTCAGAATAATTCCTATAGTATTCAAATTGAATGATCATGTAAACTGAGAAAAGCTCCAGATTTTATTACTTAAGTTTATCCTATGTACTTTTTTTCTTTTTGGGACTGGGTCTTGCTCTGTTACTCAGGCTAAAGTGTAGTGTCACATTCATGAGTCACTGCAGCTTCAACCTCCTGGGCTCAAGCAATGCTCCTGCTTCAGATTCCCAAATTGCTGAGATTATAGATGTGAGCTTCCAAGCATGGCCTTTGATATTTATTGATAAAAAGCAGAAATGGAAAATACACGTAAACAATCTCACAGAGAATTATAAGCCTGTTTCATACACAGATATTTTAATTTCATAAATTACTACTAAAGACAGCAACAGGTCAGTAATCTGATAATATAATTTATGGCAAAAATCTAGTCATGCCACAATAATGGAAAAGGCTACAGTGTTTAATATAACTAATTATATTAAATAATTTAAGACATTTTATTACATTAAAGGGAGGGGAGTGCTAAATTGCTCTTTGGGGAGTAAAATAATATTATTTGGGGAAAACGATGCTTTAATTACTTGAAAGGGAAGACGATACCTCATAAGATTTAGTGTGTATAGAACTAAAAGAAGATATGAGAAAGTATAAGAAAAATATAAATATAAAAAAGAAACACAGTTTACGATGTTCTGAAGAAAGTGTGTGTGGGAATTCAATTCACACAGCACAATGGAAAGATTACTTGAGTCATAGAAAATCATTACATAGCTCCTCCTCAGGAATTCTCCAAATCTCTTGACTCTGAAACACTGTGAAATAACATGAGATTCAAGCGAATCTTACCTTGTATTTCTGGATCAAATTTTATCTGGGCTGCATATTTCTGAATCTCAAGAGTCAGTTGAATTATCATTAGGTACATTTACCAGCTGCATATAAAATTCAATCAAAACCCTTCAACTCTGTGGGAGCAGAAGAGTTGTGATGCTAAATTGATTGGGAACATCCATTAAACACACTGAGTCTAAGGACGTTTTTAGATTATTCTTTTAGATCAGTATAATTGCCCTAGGGTAGATGTTCTGGGGTGTGCAGAGTCATGTATATCACATGGATGTAAGTGTGTATGGACCGTGCATTGTTACACAGTGTTTGGTTTAAACAGAAACCAAGAATGCTAAATATAGGAGGAATTGCCGAAAAAAAAGGAGATTTGAACATGTATCTAAATATATACTTTCAACAATTTTCTAGAAGTAAAAATGAAATTCAAATCAGATATGCTTAGGCTGATCTAGATACCCCACCTGCTTCGGGTGCCAAGACAAAATCCCCTGAAGACCAGCCTCCCACGGTGTGATTGGCGACCATACAAACACTGCTTCTTCTTTAGAGGCTGCAACATGTCAGAAACAAGCAATTATCTTGGAAAGCGCAGTGACAAGGAATGGGGATAAGAATTTTACATTGTGGTTCAACATGCAATCGTAGAGGACTTTCACACCTGGAGCAAAACAGAAGAAAGAGATTGCTAAAGAGTTTTTGGGACAGCCATTAGGAGTTATTTAACTCTTGTTGTCTCAAGTTTGCCAGTGCTGGCAGTCCTGGAAGTTTGCTGAAAAAAGTCAAATGAATGTTCTCTACTACGAAAAGGAATAATAAGCCAATTTTTTGACCATGAACAAGCACTTAGGAGAAAAGGTATCTCGATGTATGTTAAGGTTAGACATATTTTTCCTTTTCCCTTTTTTTTTTTTTGAGAGGGAATCTTGGTCTGTCACCAGGCTGGAGTGTAGTGGCACGATCTTGGCTCACTGCAACCTCTGCCTCCTGTGTTCAAGCAATTTTCCTGCCTCAGCCTCCTGAGTAGCTTGGACTACAGGCGTGTGCCACCATGCCCAGCTAATTTTTATATTTTTAGTCAAGATGACGGGGTTTCACCATGTTGGCCAGGATGGTCTCAATCTCTTGACCTCGTGATCCACCCGCCTGGGTCTTCCAAAGTGCAGGGACTATAGGCGTGATCCAATACACTCGGCCAAAAGTTAGACATATTTTTCAACTAATAACACATTTTTAAAAGCACAGTGTTAAAGCATAATCACCATGAATAATTGAATACGGGAATAATTTGCATGGAACTTTATAACAGAAGCTCAGCTTTTCTGAGAGGCTCCTAACGTCTAGCGTTAATGAAATTACTTTAGTATTAAGGAAAGTCCTATTGTAGTGAACATATGGACTCCCTAACACCTCAAGTCTGAAAGAAGGATATTTCATTCGAGAGCTTAAAAAAAAGAGAAGTAGCTGGCTTGTGAAAAATAAAAAGTAAGCACAGAAGTGAGACGAAGACTCAGAAGTGAGACGAAATGGA
The DNA here is from genome assembly GCA_004027715.1 of Plecturocebus donacophilus. Taxonomy (NCBI): domain Eukaryota; kingdom Metazoa; phylum Chordata; class Mammalia; order Primates; family Pitheciidae; genus Plecturocebus; species Plecturocebus donacophilus. Next base: position 78,174 of record PVKP010001824.1, read on the forward strand.
CATATTTCAGGTTCTAAAAGAAAACTAGTATGTCTAAAGCTTGCTAAGGAAGAGGAAGTGTTGTAGGAAAAGGTTGCAAAGATAGAGGCCTGTATACCACTAGCTTTAGGGTTTAGATGTTATTTGGGAATGACAGGAAGCAACTGAAGGATTTAAGAAACATAGCTGAAATCTCCAGTCCGTGAAGTTGGGAGCAAGGAATTCGGAGCTCAATAGATGAACATAGTGACAGTGAGGAAACTGCAAAGCCAGTGGTTTCAGTCTTCAAGAAGCTGATATGTTTGGCAAGAGAGGAGAGTGGAACTCAAAAGAGTCCACAAATTCAGTTGGCTTCAGGGTGACAATTTATTGTTGAATAGAGTACAGGAAAAAACAACAACTATGCTTTCAAGGGACAACCACTTTTAAATTAGAATAAAGATGTAGAGATACTAGAATGTTTGCAGAGACAAATTAGGAGGAATAGAGCATTAGATTGAATCATAAGACATGCGGAAAATAGGGAGATAAGATTTGGATGAAGTTGCTGTGACACACACGAGTGTGAAGTGTAATTGGAACATTGATCAACCAGGATGGTGACAGACCGATTGTTGTAGACCCACCATTACATAGCTATAGTTCCCCCTGAGAAGAAAGATGCTTAATTCCTTTAGTTAATACCACATATGGATTGAAGCAGCAGTGCAAATCAAAGGTAATATTTTGTTAACCTAAAAAATGTGATTTTTGAATTTAAAAAATGAAAGGAGATTTTTTTGTTTGTTTTCGGGTTTTTTGTGTTTTGTTGTTGTTGTTTTGTTTTGAGACAGAGTCTTACACTGTCACCTGGGCTGGAGTGCAATGGTACAATCTTGGCTCACTGCAGCCTCCACCTCCTGGGTTGAAGTGATTCTCCTGCCTCAACCTCCTGAGTAGCTGGGATTACAAGCACCCACCACCACACTTGGCTAATTTTTTATAGTTTTAGTAGAGATGGGGTTTCACTATGTTGGCCAGGCTGGTCTCAAACTCTTGACTTCATGATCCACCCACCTCGGCTTCCCAAAGTGCTGGGATTACAGGTGTGAGCCACGATGCCCAGCTGACTTATTTTTCGGATAAAGTGTTACAGCCTGCAAGATGGCCATTCTATAAACTGGGAAGCGCAAGTTTCTGCTAAGATCAAAGACAGGCACTTTGATTTAGGAAGGGTTGAGGTAGGAGTTTATGCTGAATGAGTTGGCTAAATATGCATATTGAATAGCTTGCAGGAGGAGCTATGAATACATGAAGGTGGTCCTGACATGTGTATTGAACAACCACACATGTAACATATACCCCATATTGACTTTTGGGTAGAGACCTAACATTTAAATATATTACAATTAGGCCCTATGTCTCCAAAGACCTTTACTGGACAAGAAGACATGCAAGTTTGCAGTCTCTCTAAACCAAGCAGAACTAGTCCTTGTTTAGTGATTTTCTTATCAGAAGAAAGTTACTGAAATCAGTTTCTTGTCCAATCAAAGCTGTAGTTCCGGCTGGTGGAATAGGATGTCAGTCAAGTCAGTGTCTATGAGCTGGATGAGCTGTAATTGTTTTAATATTGCTTATCTTATGGCCAGTGCTTAACTACTAGAAAAAAAAAAATTCCTGTGACTATTAGAAAATACTTTGTTCTTCAAGTGTAGGGGGAGGTGACTTAATCCTTGCTTGGCATGGACTTAGGTCCTGTTTATTATTTGGTATCTTAATGCCACAGAGTCTGTTCTGTCAGTCTTATGCTCTCTATTAATCCTGGTCAGTTGTGCCTAAAGTATAAAAGGCAGGGGGTATAACTAGGCTGATCTGACCTCTCCTCTCATCATGGTTGGAACTCAGGTTTAAGAGTTTGTCTGGGTTTTCTTGGCCAGGAGGGTGTCCATTCAGTTGATGAGGTGGGGGCAGGGTAGGATTTTATTTTTAGTTTTATTTATACATATAGATAAATGCCTGTTTCTAGTCTGTTACACTGTCTAAAAATTACATTCTCTCAATCAAAGTGTAAAAAAAAAATTAAACTTATAACTCAGGTAAAATAGAAATTAATAGAATCTTTTCCCCCAAAATGCCAAAGGGATGTCACACAATAACTCCATCTTTTCCTTTCATTTCATTGGTTGCCAGAGCATGTCATCCACACTTTGGCCTTAGGAAACACCCCATGTAAAAATGAAAAACACTCACTCTTCTGTAACAAAGATGCTCAGTATATTTGTGTAAAACAGTTTACCTAAGCTAAAATAAAAATAGATGTCTTTAATAATGGTACCTAAACTAAGATAAAATATGTTTTTTTTAATTCTATATTTTGGCACTTAAATTTCAGAGAGGTAGGGTGATGAGTCAGTCACGACTTCCTCATTACTCCTTTTTCTATCCTTTATACAGATATGAAATAAAGTCTCATGTGAGGAGATGTTTAAATGGTCCATGGAAATTGATGCAAGATCCTTATGTTCAGGGAAGTGAGCAAAATGTGGATCTACTTGGATCTTGCTGCCATTTTGTGCCCTTCAAATAATTTTAAAAATCTGTTTTCTGACCTATTTTGCCTTGATTTTATTATGATTATCAAATTTACTTAGAATTTTATGAATAATGCCCTTGTTTAACCAACTAAACTCCAAATAAAAGCAACAGTCTCTCTGCTAAATAAGCTTCTCAAAAACTTATTGTCCTTGAGCCATTTTTTTCCTAAAAGCACTAAATAAAATTTTAACCAATTTAACAAATGCCTCTGAAATGGAAATAAATTACTTCTGATACAGATTCTAAAAATAGCTTTGTAATTGTCTTTCTTTACATGGCATCAAGGAAATCCACATGTATCCTCATAAATATATGTGCAATTTAAACAGAATTGTTATAACAAAATAAATTTCCATTGGGAACTGTAGCAACATCAGAGTAAGAAAAGAAATGCTTAATTGTATCAATCATAAAACAATGCCCACAGATACAACTATACTCACAAATGTTGCATCATATTTAAGGCAGCTTCATTTTAGTTGTGAACAAAATAGAAGCTAAGGTTAAAATTTGTCTCGTGTCATACTATGAACTTAATCTTCCCTCCTCTTATTGTAAACAAACTCTGAATTTATAAATTAGATAATGATTTATGTTCAATCAAGGATTATCACTTTAATTAAAGTGCCTTAATTAATGTGATTAATTGGAAATTTTATGGTCTACTAGAAATCCCCCATGTTTCAAATCATGAGCTGCCAAAATTTAACAAAAGTAAGTTTTCACTGGAGGCCCTGCTATCAGAGGATTCCTTTAGTACTTTAGGATGCATATCTCCAAAGCTAGTCTATCAAAGTATGTAAGAAAAGACTCCACTGTGGGCTAAGATTCTTTCCTCAGAGCGTTTTCTTTACTCTGTCATCCATTTCTGCATTAAAACTAGAAGTGTTCAGAGGTCCCTTATGTGTTAGTATGTAAGTAAAAATAAATGATCAACCACATTATAACATCTATTTGTAATAATAGCTTTAGGAAATTGTATGTATTTAACAGATTAAAGCAGATCTTTATCAGGTTTTAAAGAATAATTTCTTCATTTTATCTCTTTCCAGAAATTTCTAAAATAAATGATTGATACATAAGGAAATCTGAGTAATGTTATATTGTCATTGCTCTATTGCTAATGTATGTCCTGTGTATGAAGAGGTTTTTAAATCATTCGTTATCTCATTAGTGATTATTAATAACAATGAATTTTATACATATCTTTTAAACCTACTTATATATTCTCATCTACATAGATATCAATAGTATCATCCTTGCTTCCCATTATGACTTTCCAAATTATTGACTCTTTGAAAAATCTGCTCTATTTGAAACTCATTAGCTCCATTTGAAAAGGACCACCTGGCCAGGCACAGTGGCTCACGCCTAAAATCCCATATCCTATATCTGCATCATTTCCCTGACAATATTATCAGGACCCAGGGCTGAGGACTTTCCAGCTGTAATATCTCTCTTAGCCACCAGTATTTTTATATGAGTCCTCCAGACGTTGGTATCAAACTTCTTGGCAACTCTGTTTACCTGTCATCAATGCCCAAAGCAATACAAAGACTTGTGGAGACATACCTGCAAAGTTTTCAATACTACTATACTATTATTTTCATCAATGCAAACATAATTTGTGTCCCAGACAATTGATTTGCATCTTACCTGGCTTCCTTTCTTCTACTCTCAATTTTGCCTTCATACAAATTACTCCTATCAATGGCCAGCAGGGTGATTCTTTTAAAGTTTAAGTTATGCCATGTTCCTTCTCCACTCAAAATTATTTAATGTCTTTTTTTTTATTATTATACTTTAAGTTCTGGGGTACATGTGCAGATTGTGCAGGATTGTTACATAGGTATACAAGTGCCTTGGTGGTTTGGTGCATCCATCCCCCCATCATATACATTAGGTATTTCTGCTAATGTTATCCCTCCCTCATCCTCCTACCCGCTGCTATTCCTTCTCTAGCCTCCCCACACCTGAAAGGCCCCTGTGTGTGATGTTTCCCTCCCTGTGTCCATGTGTTCTCATTGTTTAACACCCACTTATTAGTGAGAACATGCGGTGTTTGGTTTTCTGTCCTTTTGTCAATTTGCTGAGAATGTTGGTTTCCAGCTTCAACCATGTACCTGCAAAGGACATGAACTCATCCTTTTTTATGGCTGCATAGTATTCCATCATATATATCTGCCCCATTTTCCTTATCCAGTCTATCTTTTATAGGCATTTGGGTTGGTTCCAAGTTTTTGCTATTGTAAACAGTGCCACAATAAACATGTGTACATGTGTTTTTATAATAGAATGTTTTATAATCCTTTGGGTATATGCCAAGTAATGAGATTGCTGGGTCAAATAGTATTTCTAATTCTAGATCCTTGAGGAATCGCCACACTGTCTTCCACAATGGTTGAACTAATTTACACTCTTACTAACAGTATACAAGCATTCCTATTTCTCTGTTGTCTCCTGATTTTTTAATGATCGTCATTCTAAGTGACATGAGATGGTATCTCAATGTGGTTTTGATTTGCATTTCTCTTATATACGAGATCAGACTTAAAATTTCTACACTGTCTAAGAAACCAGACCATACATGACTGGTGTCACATCTCATCTATTCCTGAGCCTATCATCATCAGTCTTAATGCAGGTCTCTTGTCCTTCTAACTTTTTCTTGAATACCCCAGTCTTCTACTTGCTGTTTATCTGCCTGAAATGTTATTCCCCCAGTGCCATGGTTTGAATGTTTGTGTCCCCTCCAAAATTCATGTTGAAACATAATTGCCAAAGAAATAATGTTAAAATACAGGGCCCTTAAGAGATGATTAAGTCAAGAGACCTTTTCCCTGGTGAATGGTATCAAGGATCTTATAAAAAAAAGGCTTCTAATATTTGGGGGCCCTTTCTTCTACCACCATGTAAGGACACAATACTCAGCGTACTATCATGGAAACAGAGACTAGGGTTTCACAAGACAACGAACTTGCCAGTGACTTAACCTTGGATTTCCTATTCTCCCAAACTATAAGAAATAAATGTCTTTAAAAAAGTGTACCATTTGGGAAGCTGAGGCAAGTGGATCAACTGAGGTCAGGAGTTCAAGACCAGCCTGGCCAACGTAGTGAAATCTCGTCTCTACTAAAAATATAAAAATTAGACAGATACAGTGGCAGGCACTTGTAATTCTAGCTACTCAGGAGGCTAAGGCTGGAGAATCTCTTGAGTATAGGAGCCAGAGGCTGCCGTGAGCTGAGATCACACCATTGCACTCCAGCCTGGGCAACGAGAGCAAAGCTTTGTCTCAAAAATAAATAAATAACGTTTTTAAAATAAATATAAATAAAATATAAATAAAATAAATGTACCAGTCTCAGATATTTTGTATAGCAGCAAAAACAGAATAAGACACTCGAGTATCAACACTTTGTTCTTTTAAGTCCCTATCTCCTCTTTACTTTTTACTCCTTACTCTTTATTACCACTTGCTATATTAGCTGTTTTCCCATTTATTTTATGATACCTCCTATAGAGTTATGATCAGTGATGACAGTATTTTGTATCCTCAATGGCCTGGCTTAACATATTTGTCGAATGAATAAATGTACTCATATCCCAAATCCCTGTCACTTACTACCTATGTAACTGTTGACATGTTACTTAACAGGCCTAGGCTTAGTGATCTTACTTCTGAAATTCAAATAAAACTGGAGCCTAATATAGAGTTTTAAGAAGGATTATGCAAAATAAGCCATGTAAAGCATTTAGGCCAGTTAATTAATGTTAGCCCCCATTACTTTTTCCTATCGTTGTGGTCTCCTACTCCAACTATGCTTAATACTGTCCTTCCATATCATTTATAATAGAGAGATATATTGTACTTCCTTACATGCAGTTCTTCCAAAACCAATGCATCTGGTCCACTCATCTAGTCTCAGGAAATTTAGTATAATTATTGATGATAATATGCATGGTTTGAACAGTTATTCCTTTTATCTCTCTCATTCATTCACTTTCTCCCTGCTGTATCTATAAAGCTTATCAAATATGGGACTTTATATCCAAAACATATAAAAATGTTGAAATGGTACATCCTTATTTCGTTTTTTTTTTTTTTAGAATTTCATGATAAAGGGTAACCAGACACTTCTATTCTACCTTGAAAGTTTAAATTATTTCTCTTAAAATGATGTGTCACCTGAAGCTTACAAATGTCCAGTGTCTGCTTATGGCTTTCGAAAAGACTGCTTGAAAATGATAGATGAGCAGCAACTGAGATAATTCTTCTATTATAATGTACGTATTGCACAATCAGCCACTTGAGCTGATAGTATTCTCATTTGACAACTAATTTCATTGGTAACAACACTATGCACTGTAAAGATTGATTGCTTACATCCCAAATTTCTAGGAAAGAAAAATATATAATTGCATTATATATTCTTTTCATAACATAGCTCCTAACAAAAGCAAATACAGAAACATAACTAAAGATTCGTGAAACAGTAAATAGCAAAAGTTTATCTCAAGTAAAACATAAAATGAAACAATTAAAATACTGTTTATAACTTACTATATGTATCAAGAGAAATAAATTTCATAAATTCTAAAGCTGATGAAAATTTACCATCTTGTTAAATACCCCACTCCATATTCTTAATTTATTTCAACATACAAAGTAAAATAGAATTACAGTTTTAAAGTATGTTCACTGATACTTTGAGACAAGAATGGTCCTAATGATTAGTATAACAAGATTTCTGGACTGTCTTAGTCAAATAAGTGTACTAGAGTTCAAATAAGGGTTTATAAAGTTGCTGGTTTTGTATCAGAAAAGTTGCAATTATTTGTTATCTTTTGTGCCACATTTTATGTCAGTAAATATTTCAGATAGTGTTTACTGCTTCAAGCAAACTAATTAATTTACTTTAAGAATCTTGCATAAAAATATTTCCCAAATGTAAGTCATCCTGCTGGTTTTTTAAATAGGGTAAAAAAAATTGAAGGTTTATGATAACTTTATGTTTCTTTGTTTCACATTAGTGCTGACTCTGCTTTAGAAATCTAAATGCTTAATTGATATGGAAAAAAACTGTAAGTTTTAATATTCCCATGAGTACTCAAATTTCGCACAAGTTGAGAAGTTCATTGACCTCTTGGAATTCAATCCTTGGCCCCAGGAAGAATATCAGGTTCTACGTTTCTAGTTCTTACAATTGCCAGTGAAATCTGCATTGTATGGGCACTTTCTTCTTCTTACAATCCTCTACATTTAAAACTCTGTGGTTAAGGAAAATCAAATCCTGAAGAATTATTAATGAAGTAGGCTCAATATGTACTTCCATGAATAAAGAATGTAAAATTGACTGAATCCACATTATTTATGTATTTTTCTGTCCTTGCAGTTTCTTTAGCTCATTTGTAGATCATTGACATTTAGTGGTGACAGCCACTTATGTGAGGTATGCCTTTTTATGTAATAATTGAAAGGGTATCTTGGTAGGTTTAATAAGAGTTTAATCATGTTCTTGCCCCAGTCGTGGAAATCTAAATATACTAACTGCCATAGCAAAAAAAGTTTACAGGTGTAATTAATTTAAGAAACTTGACATGAAATGATTATATGAATGTCTGGATGGGTCCAAATATAATAAGAAAAGTTCTTCAAAAAGGGAGGCAGGAAAGTCAGAGCCAAAATATTGACTTTTTTTGATGTAATATATGATGTAATGTTTAGTGTTTTTTCATGGTAAAAATAAAATCAGTATGATGATAGAGAGCGAGAAGAGGGAGAGTGAGAGACTTAGAAATGCTAAATCTGGCTTTCAATGTGGAGGAAGGGCCCATGAGCCAAGGACTGCAAGTGATCTCTAGGAGCTGTAAAAGGCAGAGTTGGATTCTCCTTTGGAATCTTCAGAAAGAACATAGCCCTGTTGACCAAATTTTTTTAGGACTTTTGAACCCCAGGGCATGGAAAATATTAACATGTGTTATTTTAAATCACTACATTTTTGTTAATTTGCCATAGTAGCAATGGAAAACTAATACAGGAAATATGGGTAGATTAATATGAAATAAATTATAATAGATAAATATGTTAGAAAATCACTTTTAAACTATACTACCTTATTATAGCAAGTAAGTAATTGAATTAATTATATAGATAATACTTATATCCCCCAAAATGATATGTTAAAATGTAATTCTCCCCAAAGTGATGGTAGTTACAGGTGGGGGCTTTGAGAGGTGATAAGATCATAAGGTTAGAGCCCTCATGTGTGGAGTTAGTGCCTTTATAAAGACTCCAGCAGCTTGGCACTGTGGCTTATGCCTAAAATACCAAGGTTCTGGGAGGCCAAGCCAGGAGAATCACTTGAGGTCAGGAGTTTAAGGCTAGCCTGGGCAACATAGGGAAACATCCATCTCTACACCTTTTTCTTTTAAATAGCCAGGCATGATGAGGTACATGTAGTCCATGCTGATTAGAAGACTGAGGCAGGAGCATTGCTTGAGCTTGGGTTTGAGGCTATCACGAGCTATGATATCACCACTGCACTCCATCCTGGTCCTGGTGACAAAGCAAGAAAGACACTGTCTTAAAAAAAGAAACAAACAAACAAACAAAATAGTAAAGAGAGACAAAGAAGAGAGGGTGTTTCTGATGGTTTTTTCTTTTTCTTTTTCTTTTTTTTTTTTTTCTGGAGAAGGATTCTCACTCTGTGGCCCAGGCTGGAGTGCAGTGGCACAATCTAAGCTCACTGCAACCTCTGCCTCCCAGGTTCAAGCAATTCTCCTGTCTCAGCCTCTGGAGTAGCTAGGACTACAGGTGCATGCCACCACACCCAGCTAATTTTTGTATTTTTAGTAGAGATGGAGTTTCACCATGTTGGCCAGGGTGGTCTCCATCTCTTGACCTCGTGATCTGCTCACCCTGGCCTCCCAGTCTGATGGCATTTTAATGAAGCAGGAAATGGGACCAGTATCAACACCTAGACTTTGCCTTTCTAGAAACAATTGTATATGAAATTTCTTAACATGTGAGAGAAGAGGATGCACAATACTGCAAAAGTAGCTTCATTCACAAAAATATGTTAAAATATGTTAAATATATGTTAAAATGTTTACAGAAATCTAATTTCTTAAAACTTTAAAGTTAAAGAATATTGTAAGAAGTATTACTATCTAGATATGTGTATGTTCTGACATATATATGTGTATGTTTGTATTATATATACACACATATATACATCAGAATAAGCCTCTCAGTTCAGAGAAAAATGATATATGTGATTTGTGATGTCTCAAGTAATCACAATTTCTATATATATGTATATATATGTATGTATCAGGAGTATAGATACCATTTTAAATTAATTTTCTGTTTGCTATCTAGAGGGTAAAATAAGAAATCATATTCATGACATTGTAGTTTATTAATGAGTAAGGAATTTCATTATAAAATTCTATATTCTTTTATAGAAACAAATCAAGCAATGTAAAACTTCTTTGCATATTTATATTAATAAATCAATTTCTAAAAGCTAACTTTGGATAATTCAGAATGTGATCATTTGTTTTCAAGGCATTTCTGCTACTGTGGAAATTTTTGCCATCAGGAACTTTGAGTCAATTTTGGCTCCAGCTCTTGTGCCTTGGGGTGATAGCTGGTGGGTGACCATCCAACTGCATCGGCAACATCTGGAGCCCAAATCTCCACTGAGAAAAAATAGCAGGGAGGACCAGCAGAAATTATGCCAGATGTACTATAATTATTATATTTGCAAAATAAGTTGGTTTCATGTCCTTTATCACTTTTAACACTTTTTAAATATCTGATGCAATTTTGTGCTTCATTTGGGGACTTTGATAATGTGAAAAATCTCAGTGAATTTACTAAAAAATAGATAAATAACTTTACTATCACTTTCTAAATTTGCAAGAAAAACCTGGTAAATAAATAGCAGATTGTTAGATACAGTTTAACTCAACAAATGATCCCGAACCACTACTAAGAAAAACTAATGGCGTGGTCTACTTGTTCCTTTGTTTTAAATCAATCATTATTAGTGCTTATGACCAGAACAGGAAGGTAATTTTTATGACAAAGCACAGAAAAGATGATTCAATTCAATTCCATTTTCAAACTATTTAACAGTTCTAGGTGAAATAATATAAAAATGAATTAAAGTGCCAGAAACTTCACAGAGTCTAGAGCTAGAAATACTAAAATACACAAGGAAGAGTATAACATGCCATGGCAGGCACAGTACATTTCCTGGCCAGTATGGATTTACAGACTTCTCTTTTCCCACTGACTTCATTCCAGGTCAACTTTGCTTAGTCAGTAAAATTTAAGATCAAGTCTCCTGGGATGTTTTTGGTGAAACTTCTACTTTCTCACAAAAGTACAAGGCAGAGAGTTTTACCTTTTACCTTTACCATTTTATTCTACCTAATATTTAGATTTGATGTTAAGGATTGTGATGGCCCTGTGGTAATCATAGGTAATGAATAAAGGATACAGACAGTAAAAGACAAGGAAGAAATCCTGTATGATTTTTATTGTGCACAAATTGATGCCAGCATCCACTGCCTTCTAGCCTTCTTGATAAATGGATTAATAAATTTTGGCATAGTTTAGGCCCCTATTGATTATGGTCCCTATTACTTTCAGCAGAGTGCTTTTTCTGATGGTAAAGAAAATATAACTATCCTGTGGTCAAAAAGGGACTAAAATAATTTATTTAGCTAGTAAGTATTAGGGAGAATTTGTAAATTAATGAAATAACCTGGATACACACACATGCACACACACACACACACACACACACACACACACGTGTGTGTATTTCAGTACATTTATATATAGACATTATATATATATATATAACTGTCACACATGATAAGCATTTTGAGAAAAAATCAGATAAGGATATTGAAATGCCATTTTAGATGAGGATTTTTCTGAGGACATGATGATAAAGTCACATGGATGAATGATGTATTTTGTTCTATGTTTTTAAAATTAATTGTATTGTTCGCTTTTAATCTATAGATGAGGAAATAAATCATGGTGGAAGGGCTGAACATTTTTCAAGAATAATGGAAGAAAACAGAATATGGTAAGAAGCAATATGATCTAAAAGCTAAAAAACGTGATAAAAGAAATATAGGCATAAATATACTCAAATAAGTGCAAATATGGCACACATTTGTACCTTTCTTTGTTTACACCTGTTTATATTCAGTGATCTTCAATCAAATTCTCTGCCTTCCAAAGTTTATTTGTAATAATCTATTTTTGACTAAAAAGACTCAATAATATACATATTATAGGTCTACATTTTCCTCTGTCTAGATGAAAAGAGAGAAAAATTATAATTTTTATATTTTTTGAGTATACAGTAAAATTATTCAGCATTGAATTTTACCATTCTTTTTTTTTTCTTGAAACAGAGTCTCACTCTGTCACCCAGGCTGGAGTGCAGTAGTGTGAACTTGGCTCACTGCAACCTCAGCCTCCCAGGTTCAAGCAATACTCCAGCCTCAGCCTCCTGAGTAGCTGGGATTACAGGCATGCACCACCACTCCCAGCTAACTTTTGTATTTTTAGTAGAAACGGGGTTTCACCATGTTGGCCAGGCTGGTCTTGAACTTCTGACCTCAAGTGATCCACCGGCCTCAGCCTCCTAAAGTGCTGTGATTACAAGTGTGAGCCACCACACCCGGCCACACATGTTGCCATTCTTGAAAATAGAGTTACATTATTACTTATAAGCACTTCTTTAAGATCAAATCGATTATTTGTCAGTAATTGTATATTTAATTATCAAAACAGAACTTTGTAGTGTGCATCATAATTCACTAGTATGTTTCATCATGAAGTTCTTTTAAAGATTGTTGAGTAATTTCCCCTATTTGAAGGAATAAAACTGAGTTATGAAAATATCAATAAATTTGAGGTATGCATTTCTACTCTAGACATGATTTGTTTACTTACTTTAGTTTACTTTTATTGAATATACCACTTGATACCTGCATACTGTGGTCTAGGGTTAGCCTGTGAAGCTCTGAGTTCATTTCTCTGAACTTTTGTTGTTGTTATTTTTTTTTTTTTTCAGAATCTTTGTACTCCATGACTGGGGTTCCCATCATAAGATATTTTTCAATAGGTCACTGCTCAGTGTCACCTTCTCTATATTTCTCCCTTATTCGCAGCAAAGTTTATAACATCTGCTCCTTAGTCTCTTGCATTTTGCTAGGAAACCAGTGAAGGAAATGATTTTTAAGATCTTGTATCTATTACACAGAACATATTGCAACTGTACTTCAGATGTTCCTGGAGAAAATGTACATACATAAAAAGTGAAAGAAATTTCAGGCAATATAGCAAACCACATGCAGAATATTATTTATGGCAAGACATATACTTAAATGTATACTATATATGCAAAGTAACAGATTTTCTAGAGACAGTGAATAAAGAAATAGCAAATAAAATTGTTATCTGAACCTCCCATGACTGAATCACAGTTGGTGATTATATATTCACCTACATTTAGTGATGCATTTGCAATGTAGTATTCTTGAAAATAAACACCGGGTAAGCCAACAGTGATAGAGCAAACCATTTTGAGGGCTTATTACAAACCACACATTATGTTAAGTGCTCTAACTGGATTATCTCACTGACTCCTCAAAAGCACGCTACTTAGCACATGCAATCTGTATTTTCTAAGTGGGAAAACTGAGGTGTATAGGAAATAAGTGACTGAGATAAGGTCCAGTGCACTCATTGTGATTCTAAAGGTCATACTCTTAACCTAAATAACATACCCACAGTCACATCTAGGTCACACAACATTGGCATAGGATTGGGCAGAAAGCTACGTAAGAGAAACTCGATAGTTGGGGAAATGTGTATAAGGACAGTAACAGAGGGAACTGGTTTTGTCAACCTACAAAAAAAACCCTATAATATTATTGATATTGGTTCACTGCTACTAGAAACTGCCAAATAAATAAATATATGGTGAGATACATGAACATAAAAGAACATGCCAAATTGCAGCAAATTTACTTTCAAAGCTAACTTGGATTCCAGAAGTTGTGGTGGATGGGGGTTGTATGGAAACATCACCACTTAATTTTGCCTGCAGTAGCTTGAACGTTTTGACAGTGAGCTTAAGAGAAAGTATATTATTCATATAATGGCTATTTCCAGTTTTAGGTGTCTGGTTTTGTCACCATTATTTTATAACCAGGCCCTCAGCTAAACATGGATGGATGTTGTTAGTGCTCTTTTCTTTTTTTCATTATGTACAATACTCTGATGAATCAGGCTGAGCGATACCATGTCCTTTGAGCCAGTATGAGGAGGACACATTTTAAATAGGAACACAGAAAAAAAATTAAATGGCACACCATCTCTATTCCCTAGTGAATAAGTTTATATTCTTCCATGAAAACCACTAAATTTCAAAATCCCCTCTGCTGGTTGAAGGAAAAGAACTCATTTTTTTTTTTCTTTGCTGTCATGTCTTTTCTGTATAAAAAAGAAATTGGAGAGAGGACTTGACATAACACAAATAGTTAGATGCTCTGAGTCTGGTTACAGAATAGAAACATTCAAAGTCTAAACAGATGAAATAAATTGATGAATCATTGCTAATATGACAAGGGGCAAAAAACAAAGATGTCGTGGGCTCCCAAGCTGAGTTTTGGGAGGCAGAGAAGAACCAGGCCAGGTAAAAGCAACCCAGGATTTTGCATTTAGAAGTCACACAAAAAATTACATGAACAACAGTGTTCAATACCTAAAGCTTAGTCTTTGTGGTACATTAAAACAGACACACACACACACACATACACACACAAACACACACAAACCTTATTTTGTCAGAGTACTGAGTTGCTTTCTAATTCAAGGTTTGTTGTTGTTTGGTCAACTATTTGTTTCAGCAATACTGCGGTGACTGACTTATACCCATCTCTTCCTCAAGCTTCTATTACCTTGTGAAACAGCTTATGGAAAAAGATTGTTCCTTAAGAATATTTATCACTATTTTGCTATTATCTGATAAAGGTTGTGTACTATTACCAGACATATCATGCTAGATTATTATTTTTATTTTTTGCAAATTTTAGTGGCTTCTAATGACCTAGATAACGGCTTTTGAAACAGAAACAAATTCTACAAGGTCCTATGACCACATGATCATGGTCATACTATTTCCAGCCTCTTCAACAACTGAACCTGGTACTGTAAATTACTTTGAACATATTATAGATCTCCTCCAATTTATTTGATCTAATTCATTTATTTATTCCATAAATATTTATTGAGCATCTGCTCTATGGAAGGCATTGTCAAAACTCGTGTGAAAGAATGAAAGAAAAAGTCTTACCATTTTGAAGTCTACATTGCTGTGGGAGAAAGCAGAATATAAATATAATATTTTCCCTATCATTTTTTTTGTTCTAGAAAAGACATTGGGTCTATCTTTTCCAAAGAGAATCTACAATTAATACCCTGCTTCTGTAGCAAATATTCTGAAAACTGCTTTCTCTCTGAAAACTGTTCCCAAATCTGAATACCTTTCCTCCCTAAAGCTGCATTTGTAGCATTTAAATATTGATGTTTAACAGTATTTTGCCAGACTCTCTTACTGTATTATATGTTACATTTTTGCATTTCTTTTGGGATAAACATTCACTCTCAGGGTGCCAGTAATCCTTATTGGTCCGATGACATTCATATTTATATATTTACCAATAGCACTTTCTAGAATACTAGCTGATATACCTAACTAGCTACCAGAGTTTTCCATCTGAATGTCTCAACTCTATGTCATAGTTTTTAAACTAAATTCTGATCTTTCCTGTGAAACTAGCCACTAACCTCCAAAAATTAAAATTCTGGAATAGATGCTATTCATTCTAAGCCCAAGCCACAAAACTAGAAGTCATTCTTGATCTATTCCTTTTTTACACTAACCACAGCCAATGTCTTAGATTTTTTTCTGTTTCTGTAACTGAACTCTTCATGTTCTTTGGGCTGGTCTCTATGAATCTACGCTGGTACTCTCCAACACCTTTTACACATTAATACCAAATATACATACATACATATACATATGTATAGATATGAAATACATACATACATATATGTACATGTGAAATAAATATGTATATATTATAGATATATAATACATAAACATCACATTGTACACTATATATACACATATATGTGTGTATACATATACACACATATATGTGTATATATATATATATACACACGCATATATATGTGTATATGTATATACACATATGCTAGTCTTTATGAATCTAGGGTTGTTCTCTTCAATCTATTTTACACATTAAGGCCAAATATATATGTATGTATATATATTTGCTTTAATCTGTGAATGTGTATATAAAATACAATGTGTATAAAAATACATATATTATATGAAAATATATTTGGCCTTAAATGTGTAAAATGGATTGAAGAGGACCAGAGTAGATTCATAGAGATCAGCATACATACACACACACACACACACGCACACATATATATGTGTGCGTGTGTGTGTGTGTAAGATATCATACACATATATATATGTGTATGATATCTGTGTATATATGGTATATAATGTGATGTTTAGATATACATAGGAAGGTGATTACTACAGTTAAGCAAATTAACCTATTTATTATCTCATATAGTTTTCTTTTTTCTTTCTTTCCCTTTTTTTTAAATTGCATTTTAGATTTTGGGGTACATGTGAAGAACATGCAAGATTGTTGCCTAGGTACACACATGGCAGTGTGATTTGCTGCCTTTCTCCCTATCACCTATATCTGGCATTTCTCCCCATACTATCTCTCCCCAACTCCCCACCCCTGCTGTCCCTCCCCTATTTCCCCCCAACAGACCCTAGTGTGTGATGCTCCCCTCCCTGTATCCATGTGTTCTCATTGTTCAACATCTGCCTATGAGTGAGAACATGCAGTGTTTGATTTTCTGTTCTTGTGTCAGTTTGCTGAGAATGATGGTTTCCAGGTTCATCCATGTTCTTACAAAGGACACGAATTCATCATTTTTAATGCTCTGTAATACTGCATAGTATTCCATGGTGTATATTTGCCACATTTTCCTTGTCCAGTCTATCATTGATGGGCATTTGGGTTGGTTCCAAGTCTTTGCTATTGTAAACAGTGCTGCAATGAACATTCGTGTGCATGTGTCCTTATAGTAGAACGATTTATAATTCTTTAGATATATACTCAGTAATGGGATTGCTGGGTCAAATGGAATTTCTATTTCTAGGTCCTTGAGGAATCGCCACACTGTCTTCCACAATGGTTGAACTAATTTACACTCCCACCAACAGTGTAAAAGTGTTCCTATATCTCCACATCCTCTCCAGCATCTGTTGTCTCCAGATTTTTTAATGATCGCCATTCTAAAAGGCATGAGATGGTATCTCAATGTAGTTTTGATTTGCATTTCTCTAATGACCAGTGATGATGAGCATTTTTTCATATGTTTGTTGGCCTCTTAAATGTCTTCTTTTGTAAAGTGCTTGTTCATATCCTTCGCCCACTTTTCAATGGGCTTGTTTGTTTTTTTTCTTGTAAATCTGTTTTAGTTCTTTGTAGATTCTGGATATCAGCCCTTTGTCAGATGGGTAGATTGCCAAAATTTTTTCCCATTCTATTGGTTGCCCATTCACTCTAATGACTGTTTCTTTTGCTGTGCCGAAGATGTGGAGTTTGGTTAGGTCCCGTTTGTCTATTTTGGCTTTTGTTGCCAATGCTTTTGGCGTTTTGGTCATGAAGTCCTTACCTACGCCTATGTCCTGAATGGTTTTGCCTAGATTTTCTTCTAGGGTTTTTATGGTCTTAGGTCTTATGTTTAAGTCTTTAATCCATCTGGAGTTAATTTTAGTGTAAGGTGTCAGGAAGGGGTCCAGTTTCTGTTTTCTGCACATGGCTAGCCAGTTTTCCCAACACCATTTATTAAACAGGAAATCCCTTCCTCATTGCTTGTTTTTGTCAGGTTTGTCAAAGATCAGATGGTTGTAGATGTGTGGTGTTGCCTCCGAGGCCTCTGTTCTGTTCCATTGGTTTATATCTCTGTTTTGGTACCAGTACCCTGCTGTTTTGATTACTGTAGCCTTGTAGTATATTTTGAAGTCAGGTAGTGTGATGTCTCCAGCTTTGCTCTTTTTGCTTAGAATTGACTTGGCTATGCGGGCTCTCTTTTTGTTCCATATGAAGTTTAAGGTGGTTTTTTTTTTCCAGTTCTGTGAAGAAGGTCATTGGTAGCTTGATGGGGATAGCATTGAATCTGTAAATGACTTTGGGCAGTATGACCATCTTCACGATATTGATTCTTCCTAACCATGAACATAGAATGTTTCTCCTTCTGTTTGTGTCCTCTCTTAATTCCTTGAGCAGTGGTTTGTAGTTCTCCTTGAAGAGGTCCTTTATATTCTTTTTTAGTTGTATTCCTAGGTATTTTATTCTCTTCAGAGCAATTGTGAATGGCAGTTTGTTCTTGATTTGGCTCTCTTTAAGTCTGTTATTGGTGTACAGGAATGCTTATAATTTTTGCACATTGATTTTGTATCTTGAGACTTTGCTGAAGTTGCTTATCAGTTTCAGGAGATTTTGGGCTGAGGCAATCGTGTCTTCTAAATATACAATCTTGTCGTCTGTAAATAGAAACAATTTGACTTCCTCCTTTCCTAATTGAATACCCTTTATTTCTTTTTCTTGCCTGATTACTCTGGCTAGAACTTCCAATAGTATATTGAATAGGAGTGGTGAGAGAAAGCATCCTTGTCTAGTGCCAGATTTCAAAGGGAATGCTTCCAGTTTTTGCGCATTCAGTATGATACTGGCTGTTGTTTTGTTGTAAATAGTTTTTATTATTTTGAGATACATTCCATCAATACCTAGTTTATTGATGGTTTTTAGCATAAAGGGCTGTTGAATTTTGTTTGAAGGCCTTCTCTGCATCTATTGAGATAATCATGTAGTTTTTGTCTTTGGTTCTGTTTATGTGGTTAATTACATTTATAGACTTGAGTATATTGAACCAGCCTTGCATCCCTGGAATGAAGCCTACTTGATCATGGTGGATAAGCTTTTTGATGTGCTGTTGCAATCAGTATTTTATTGAAGATTTTTGCATCTATGTTCATCATGGATGTTGACCTGAAGTTTTCTTTTCTTGTTGAGTCTCTGCCGGGTTCTGGTATCAGGATGATGTTGGTCTCATAAGTTATTTGGGAAGGATTCCCTCTTTTTGGATTGTTTGGAATAGCTTTCTTTCCCTTTTATTTTTATTTTTTTATTAGGCATATATTTGAAACTATGTAATCATTTCCAAGTTTAAGTAACTGGTAAGAGTACCTAAAATCTACTCATGTGACAAATTACTAATATGGAGAACCATATTATTAACTAGAGGCTTACTTATATTTTTTACATTAGCTCTCTAGACTTGTCTAGCCAATATCACTGCAACTTTGAACCCTCTGACCTATACCTTCCCAGTTCTTCACCCACAGCTCCATCCCAACCTAGCATCTGGGCTAGTAACCACCACTCTACTTTCTGTTTCTACCGATTCGCTTTCTTTTAAAGATTCCACATATTGAATCTGTGTAAGGTGATTATGTAAACTGAGCCATTCTTCTCATTCTAACTAAAATAGAGTTGGAAAGCCAATGGGGAAAACACTCAGGGTGCAGAATATTGCTCCAAAAAATGTAATTCACTGCAAGCCTGCCAGCTAAAACTGCCTGCTATAACCCTAAACCAGTTTTATCAAATTGCTCCTAAAAGATCTGTGGTAACTCTGAGACTAGTTTTGCCCACCATCATCACTTACCACTCACAACTTGCCTCCTCCTCAGAACCTCAGGAGCCCCACTGAAGTTTCTCAAAGGGCAATATGTAATATTTATCCTTTTTATAAAACCTCTAACCTTTCCTTTATTCTTCGGACATATTGAAGACAACTCAATTTGCATATATGCCCTGAATTGCAATTATTTCCTCCCAAATAAAATAAAATTTTATTTATCAATAAAAATAAATTAATTAAAATATTTAAGAAAAGAATTTAGGAGAGCTATAAATTTCCTTCAGATGCTATTCCTAATCATCCATTCAAATACAGGCTATGTTTCAAACTTATTTTTCCCAGAACCCATTTGTCTGCCTTTATAATACATCTCAATCCATTTATATATTTATTGTTGTTTTTTTTCCCAATGCTAGGGTACCCATTACATCATAAGAACCATAGCAAGCAGGGACTGTATTTCTTTTTGCTCGCTATTTTATTCCAAATGTCTTGCTGTATTCCTAGTACAGAGTAGTGTTACCAAAATGCCAGGAGTTTGGTCTCAGTCCTGCTGTTCACCACACAAAAAGCCAATCACTGAGACGCTGAGTATTGTCAAGAAAGAAGGCTTTAATTGGGTGCTGCAGCTGAGGAGTTGGGAGCTCAGCCTCAAATCCAGCTCCCTGACATACTAAAACCAGGGGTAATATAGCAGGCAAGAAATGTAACAATGTGTAAGAAAACAGAAACTTGGGAGGGGCAAGGAAGCACCCATGTTGAATGAGATTTTCAGTCTGGCTTCATTTCCTTGATATTTTTTGTGAGAAGCCTGAAGTTCATTTCCTGAGGAAGAAACTCAAATAAAACAAGTGTAAGTGTCAAGCTTTAAGATCAGAAGTGTCAATTTCTATCTTTATCAAAAAGGACAATCTATTGGGCAATTGGGTCAGTTTCAGTGGGAAATCTCAAATTTGTGAAATACATGAGCAAACAGATAAGTCTGCCTCTGGTATTTTATGGAAATAATTTAAACTATTTGAAATGTTTTGATAAATTCTTACTGCAACTCTCTGGATTAATTAGAAAGACATTGTTTCTATAAAACTGAGATAATTGCATTGTCCAAATAGAAAGAAATAAAAAGATATAAATATTTTCTATGAATTTTGTTGGTAGTGTTTATATTATTATAGCTTCTAAATAATTCTTAAATATTATACCTATTACAGAAATATTTCACAAGTTATACATTTTGACAACTTGACTTATGATTGGAAAATATCCTTAAAATACCAGAACCTTATTTATTTGAAATATTTATTATGACTTATTCTGTGTAATTTTTCTACTTTACAACTGATGAGTCCTACCTTAGCAAAACTGTAACAAGTACTGTTTTTTAAGTAGAGGTTATGAAGCATCTATAACTCTTAGAACCTTTGTGATTTTTCTTCAGAGTACCTTCTGAAGTCAAAGGTCTCCAAAAGCAAAGATAAAAGCTATAGATGGACTCTGTAGGGAACAACCACACAGAATGAGTTGAATGATACCCTGGGAGCCATCTTTTGAAGACAGATACTCTCTCTGGGTCAGGTTGGAGTACAGTGCTAATGTCAAACGACCATTGCACGAACTAAGTTCCCCTGTGACTTTAACAGTGATGTATACTCCCATTAAAGAAGTCATGAGTTCTTCCAATGACTGACACCATTTATATAGTATCTAATCTATATCTAATGAAAATACACTGGTTAGATGCACTTATAATCTTTATAAGGAATCATACTCTGCATTTTATACACTCTGCACTGCCCATTTCCCCAAGTCTTTGCAGTGTATACAATTGCCTGCTATAGAATCATGATTGTGAATTAAAAAAATAAAATTCTGATATTAAATGGACTGCCTAAATCTGGAAACAGACATTACATTTTCTTTATCAGGAAACATGCTATTTAAAAACTAAATGCATGCTATTAAAAAACTAAAAACATGCTACTTAAAAACTAAAAGGAATCAGTGGAAGTACTTTAACCTAAGGCACTCCAAATAATAAAAAGAGATGCTATCAAAATATAATGTTTCCAATCCAAATAAAGATTAGTATCCAAGAAGGGGAATAAAGAAAGCATTATGTGCCTTATAAATTGCAAGCATGTAATTAATTGGTGGTTTAATTAGCTAATGACTTAAGATCTCTGAGTTCTTAGAGAAGTTCAATATGAATGCTCAGAGTTACAACTATTGTAAGCCAGATGACTCATATTAAGGAAACCATTTATATGAATTAAAAAATATTTTATGAGCTTTAAAATTATAATAGTGATGGTAGTACATAATTTCAGTATAGCTAAAAAAGAGAAAATATTTATTATGCTTATTAAAGAAGAAAGATAATATTGTTAGCTTAAGAAAAACAATATAAAATAGACATTTCATGAAGTCATAATATATTTTAATGTACCTACATTGTTATTCCATCCCTGTGTTCCATAATTGTTAAGTCTAGTTTCCCAGTGCAGATGATCCATCATATAAATTGACTTGGAATATAATTGATGTTCTCCTCATATCAGTATACTTCAATTTATGTTTTAGCCATTAAAAATATATATTCAGCATTTCTACACTGATTAAACACAATAATGAATCTGATTTTTCTTAAAAAGTCAATGCAAATTTATTTTTAAAAATTGGAATCTATTAATTGTCTCTGAAATTTTTTATAATCATTTTAACATTTGAAAAGCAGACATAGCAAAAATACAGACTAAGGAAATGTCTGTATTATTCCTTGAGTATTTTGGTAAACTGTTTCTGTAAACACTTTTATAAATGAATTCTTTATCCTTATTGGAAGCCTTGCAATTATGACTGACAGTTTTTTAAAGATATTTAGAAAGGTTTCTTTAGGTGAGTTTTACATTCTGCTTACTTACTCATAGTTCTTTAAATATTGCCATTTCTACTCAAAACCACAATTATAAACGGATAACATAAATTTCTTGCTATTAGGCCCTGTGTTTACACCGTGACATCTCCTTCCATCTGCCTAGTACCCATCAAAGGCTTCTCATTTTATTGAGTAAACTCTAAATTCCTTGTCATAGCTCAGAAGACTCTGTATCATTGTGATAACTTGTTGTATGTGTCACTGTACCTAGTTATTTAGTCGAGCACTAACATAGATATTGCAGTGAAATCATTTAATAAATGGGGCTAACATCTGAGATGAATCTCTTTATATGCCCACACAGGTATATATACACAAACATACATAAATATGCTTTCATTCACTCACATGCACATACACTTACGTGCGCATGCTCTGTTGGTTCTTTTCTTCTGGAGAACCTTGATTGACACAATGGTCCATCTCTGTGCTGTGTCACCAGCCTCATTCCCCACGAGTCTCTTAGCTCCTGAGACTACTCTAGGCAGAATTTTATTGGGTTTAACATTTTTGAATCAAGGGTAGTTGTTTTGTTTGTTTGTTTATTTTTCTGGTGCTCAGTGTCCTAATTTGGCCATTATCTTACTACATTTGTTCACCTGTTTTAGCATTCCATTTTCTTGCTTAAAAACTCTCAGCCAAAAATCTTACTGCATGTGGAATTTTCTTCTGATGACATGGAATTAGAAATTCCAGATTTTCTTTCTGCTTTATTAATACATTCATTTGTCATTCATATTTTATTTCAACATTTTCGTTTAGATTTCTCGTGATATGTATTTTACTCAGGGCAAAAATACAAACGATTTGGGGAATAAATTACATTTTTGAAGCAAAGTTCCTCAAAAATATTATCTATCATTTATATTGCCTTTTTATCCCCTTGCGTGTGTATGTGTATGTGTATCTATGTATCTGTCTCTATTGTATGCACATTATTTTAAAAAATAACAGTGATCTAAATGAGAAAAGAAATATTGGCACAGCCGGGCCATGGATTCTACTCATATCTTGTTTAATCTAGTTTACATTATAAGATGGGTGAGGTGGAAGTATTCAGATTTCTGACATCTAGTTTTCATATAATCTGCCAGAGCATTTTATTTAAGTAACTAAATTAAGCGTGTTTAACCATTCAAAGTTAACAGTTACGTTCATACATAATATCTGTCATACTTACCTAGTAATGTTTTCCTTCTTTGATCTTTGTCATTTTTTCCATTCTAAAAATATTTGATTTTTTTTCCCAAGAGACAGGGAAACTTCTCTAAATTATAGGGCTCTTTGATTTTTTTTTTAATTCAATGGGTTGCTTACTTCGTAGAAGTATTTTCTTGCTAAAACTAGCAACAACTTTTACAACTCATAAATGGTTTTAACTGAGTCTTTCTGTTCTATCTTGTTCCTATTTCTTTCTAATTGCAACCATTCTTCTTGAGAAATAGTATATTTACTCCTTAATAGCCTTTCTCCTCCTGCTGTTTATTCTTTAGCTAAAGTCATAATCTCACATTTGTGACATTATAATCATCTCTACAGTCACTAATTGCTCTAAAATGCTACTTTAGGTGAATGTATACAGCAGGGAGTCAGTAAGCTATGGAAAAACAAAGATGCAGTTTTCACCTGTGCACATTTCTTTGCATGAGGAAGGAAACAACTATCAAATAGAGGTTGACTTCCTGCAATTGCTTCAAGCTATGCTGTTGAGTTTAAAAAATAGGTCATGTTTTCTAAGTTAGTTACTTTTTAGTACTAACTTATTATAATAGATTTTTAAATCACTTTACCTGGTGACCAAGTATAATTAATCCTTTTGCATTTACATGGCTTTGTAGAATCCAAATTCTGGCTCAAAGATACAAAATTCCTAGTTATTTTCTGAAGATAATTTTGGGGATTATTTTGTATGAGAAAATCTAGATGAAAATAAATTATGAAATAAAATCTGTGAAAGTAACTTGCACTTTGAAAGTAGAATTATATTTGAAGAAAATCACTTATGTTTGATTCATTTTGGTTCTGTCTCTGCGTAGTGAAATATTTATATTAACTTATGTTCATTTAATATAATTTAACATAAGTACAAATCTGTCTCAAAAAATGAAATGTGTATATGTGTGTATGTATATAATGCAGACTTCATATATATATATGAAGTCTTGCCTCTTTCCAAATCTCACAGTTATAAAAGCATTTATCATTCTTTCCCCTCTCTTCTATCAATGTGCTTTTCTTAGAATAATACGTCTCTCCTCCTTCACCCATCCACTTGTCTTTCAATATCATAATGACTGCCCACCTATTAAGATTGAGTTCTTCCCTT
Organism: Plecturocebus donacophilus; assembly: GCA_004027715.1. Classification (NCBI taxonomy): domain Eukaryota; kingdom Metazoa; phylum Chordata; class Mammalia; order Primates; family Pitheciidae; genus Plecturocebus; species Plecturocebus donacophilus. Next base: position 102,861 of record PVKP010001824.1, read on the forward strand.
CTGTGTGAACTAAATGAGCCAGAGGCAAATTGTTCTATTATTTTTCTTCCCTTTATGTACATATCTTGGAAGTGTGATGTTTTCTTGCTTATAAAAACACTCAAGGAATATTTCTGATGCATATGTTTTATCCTTTTTTTATAAGGATCATAATTTCTTCCTCAGTGCATTGTTAAAATTAGCAATGTATCATTTTATCAATGGCTAACTTAGAATAGGATATTAATACATTTTTATCTATCTATTCATAAATATCAATAAATATTTATCAATTTAGAAAACAAATTTGATCTCAATCTTAATTCTAAATTTGTTTTGAATGAAAACAAACCAATCTGGGAAGATAATTTCACGAGGTGCCAAGGCACAGTGCCTTGTTCATTAATTCCTAAGACTTTAGATGTTTTCTCCTATAGCAATTGCTTTCATTTCTATAAATTGAAACATTCACCTGTTCAATGAAGCAAATACTCTTATTATATCATATTTGTATTTAAGTTTTTGAGCCTCTGATGAATTTGATTATTCTAGATTAGATTTGTAACATTTATGCAAGTTGTATTTTTTTCTAGGTCTATGAATATTCTTTTAGAAGCAACTGGGGGACTGTTCTTTAGTTCTCTTCTTTGAGACACTCTGAAAACAAGGCATTGCTGCCGTTGGGGGGAGCTCCCTTTAATTTGTTCTTGGTTGTTGTATGCCTTTAGAGATTCAAAATCACTCTTTGCTTTTAGCTTAGTGGAATTGAAAAGATTAACTCCAAGAGAGTCAAATCATATGACCTTGGAAGAGGATTTAATGGAGATATACTATTGATTGTTTCTGAATATCACCTGCCTAAATTTTTGTAGATAGCAAAATATAGGTAGAACACTGAGAAATAGGCAAAACTTTGAGAGCAGTAACTTTAATATTTCAGATTATTTTTCCTGTTTTGAGAAATATATGTTTAATACCTCTTTACCACCTCTTGCAAGTAATAGTTTGCCTGTTCATGCATAGCAAATTACCCCTTATGTAGCCTAGAGAAATGCATAAACTCTTTATATAAATGAAAAGCAGATTGCTTCTTAGAAGAGTAAGTACTACTTCTGGCTCTGCCACTTGCTCTTTTGTAACTTTGGTTGAATTACTTTAAATTTGCTAATGTGTAATGACAGAGTGGTATAATATGTGACATTTAATATCTTTGCATATCTCTGTAAGAAGATCGTTTGTAACAGGACCTTATACCAGAACTCTATTGAGTTCTCTCTCTGTTTATGTGGGTGTGTATCACAGTAAATTTTTGATTATGAAACTGACATTTTAACATCATGTTAAAACGTCAGTTACATAATCTGACTTGCATTATTTATCTTGCATTGCATCAGTTATCTAAGTTCTAACCTACCATATTGTCCATTATTAAAATGCAGAAACATCAGCAGGATAAGTTACTCAATGTTAAAATTCCCTACCGGTCTTTTTGCAAGTCACCTTGTATTACTGTCTTCAGTATACTTACCTGTTTTATGAGCATGTAATCTGTAGAATTCTATTATTCTAATAGTACTGTATAACTCTATTATAAATATATGATAATTTAAAAAATAATATATGAAAATGCTAAAAATACTAAAGAAGAATAAAAATATTTTAAAATGTTCATATTGGAAAGACCTGAAAGAAAACACCACCTCTTATTTCTCAATTATTTCAATAAATGATCATTAGGCATCTGAATGCTTGCATTGACAGGTGATCCAAAAATTTCTGAGCTGTCTAATTTCAGTTATGGACAACTAACAGTACTTCCATGTAGTGAATTAAGCTTTATTTCTTTGTGACTTCAATCGTTATCGCTAGTCCATCTCTTTGAGGTAATATAGTCTAATTTTCCAAAGAAATTTGTTCAAACACTTGAGTATAATTATTATAGGCTCTATAGTATTTCCATTTTTTAGAATAAACACTGTCAGCTTCTTTATTAATTTTTATAAATGCTTAATTAATGGTCTTAACACAGGCATCTGCATATACAGAAATTCATATATCAATTTAGTGTCCAGAAACAAACATACAACTGCAGCTATGAGAATTTAATCATGAGTTCAGTGGGATCTCATATTCTTTGACTGGATATAATCTTTAATTAAAATTGCTTAAAGTAAAGACACATATTTATAACAGCCCAAGCACACTTTTAGTTTTAATCCAGGCAATTCTAAATTTTGAATATTCTTCAAAAATATAACTATTGCTCAAATTATCTGCATTCTTAACATTCCATTTTGGTAAATTACTGAATATAGTTTCAAAATGTCCATGTTTATATATGTATATTTAATAAAATTGTAAATTAACCATTCATTAAACTCTGAGAAAAAATAGATTGAGAGAATTTATTTTTGAGTAGTTAAAAAGTATACAATGGGCGTCTTAATCTGTTAGAGCTGCAAGAAAAAGATACCATAGACTGAGTGGCTTTTAGACAACATATCAAGGGTAATAAGTGACTAATTCAGGCAGATTTATTAGAGAAATTATACAAATGCATTGCAAGGAAGCAACAGGCAGGCCAGCGATTGGGAAGCTGACTCAAAGAGACAAAGTCTTGCTGGAGATGTTATAGGATGTTGTCTGTGCTGTGTGCTGAAGAGGGCTTTGTGGACCATTGTGAATGCCAAGGTTGTAGTGAGTTAACTTGCCATTTTTATATCACCTGAGGGTCTGGCGATAGCGGAGCACAGGAAGATTGTGAGTTATTTGTGCAGGAGGGCTATGTGTTCTGGATCATGAAGAAAGGCAGAGTTATAGCTTATCCGCATTTCTTTTTCTTTTCTTTGGTTTCACCAGCCTGATTCCTTTTTGCTAATTAGGACTGCATACAACAGATATGTGTTGATTAAGTATTAAGTTACATGATGACAAGGTCCCACAATAGGCTGTCTGCAAGCTGAGGAGCAAGGAGAGGCAGTCCAAGTCCCAAAACTGAAGAAGTTTGAGTCCAGCGTTCCAGAGCAGGAAGCATCCAGAATGGGAGAAAGACGTATGCTGGGAGACTAGGCCACTTTCTCCTTTTCACATTCTTCTGACTGCTTTATATTTGCTGGCAGCTGTTCAGATTGTGCCCACCAGATTAAGGGTGGATCTGCCTTCCCCAGCCCACTGACTCAAATGTTAATCTCTTTTGACAGCACCCTCACAGACACACTCAGGATCAATACTTTTTATTCTTCAATTCAATTAAGTTGACAGTATTAACCATAACAACGATTATCTCCTTGAGTTGAGCTTGTGTGGTAAACTGTTCTGACACTGGGGAATGAAACTGAAATAATGCGCAATTCAAGTTCCCAGAGTTCACAATGTAACAAAGATGATTAACTTGTTAACTTGCGTATTAGTCTGTTCTCATGCTGCTATAAGAACTGCCAGAAACTGGGTAATATATTAAGAAAATAGGTTTAATTTACTCACAGTTCTGCATGGCTGGGGAGACCTCAGGAAGCTTATAATCCTGGCAGAAGGGGAAGCAAACACATCCTTCTTCACATGATGGCAGGGAGGAGACGCACAAGAAGGGGAAATACCGACACTTTTATAACCATTGGATCTCCTAAGACCAGCTCATTATCACAAGAAGAGCTCTGGAGGAACCTCCCCCATTATTTAAATACTTCCACCTGCTCCTGCCCTTGACATATGGGGATTATGGTGATTACAATTCAAGGTGAGATTTGGGTGGGGACACAGAGCCAAACCATATCAACTTTCTATAACAAAATTCTAGAGATGAAAGTTGGACTGAAAAAAAGAAAAAAACAAAACAACAGAAGGCTATGTCTTGCTGGAAATGGAATTACATAGTAAAACTAAGTATTGATGATATTGATAAAATCATACAGTTTCAAATACGTCCATATAAAAATTTAGGGTAGCTAAAAATAGAATGCAAATATGATGTACATACTACAAAAAAATACAATTTACAAAAAATAAAATGCCTAACCAGCATAAACCATTTTATGAAGTAGGAAAATAAAAACTAAAATCTTAGTCATTATTCATGAATGTGTTCTTTTTCCTTGTTAGGAAATCAAATTTAGCAAACTTAAAATTATCTTTTCGCCATTCACAAGAAATTTTAACTAAATATAAAATGGTATCTAAAGATTGAAATGAAGAAAAAAATATATTTCAAAGTGTTAATGTTGAAGAAGGCCAGGCATGGTGATACTACTAACAAAAAAATTCACAGCCATTATTCTCAGAGCTTGACCTGTTAGTTACCTAAAAATAGAAATGCACATAAAGCTTTAAATAAAATAAATAAAAAGTTTAATTTTAAAAATTATATTACCTAAATTCTTATGTATGCAATTAAAATACATTGCACCCTTCAAGTATGTAAATAAAACATTGTAGAGAAATTAAGAATTGGCTTACAAAATAGAAACATATATATAAATATATACATATTCCAAAATCAGAAATCATACAGGCTGTAATCTATAATTAGAATGCAGTGAAACTATATTATAATGAATTTGAATATACAATATTTGAAAATCTGTTTTTATTATTTTTGAAACAGAACTCACTCTTCTAAATAAATTAGTTGCAGATAAAATATAAAAGCTAATATGTACAGCAGACAAATTGATTCATCGTTAGACAAAAAGTTATCTTAATTTTTTGTCATTAATAAATAGAATTGCATATACCAACCACCACTGTGAAAAATTGGAAAATAATTTAATGTTAGCTTAAAGGACAGAATTAAAAAATTGATAATGAAAGTGAAAATCTATGAAGCCAAAATTAAAAGAGATCTAAAAATAAAAGACTTTGAAATGACCAATTTATTCAACAAAAACTGTTAATACTTTCAAATACAAAAAGTAACAAATATACCCACATATATGTACACCTCACAAATACACAATCACCATGAAGAAATAGAAGTAAATATAGTAAAGCTAAAATAATTTTCAAAGTAACAAGATAAAATTGATAATTTTGTAGTGGCATACATATTGCTAAAATTTAGGAGTTACAGTAAAACCAAGAAATAGAAAACCTAAATAGAACATTAAATACTAAATATATTTTAAGCATTGTCTAAGGATTACTCCAACAAGAAGCACCAAATTAAGGTAACTTTATAAGGAAATTCTATTTTAGTTGAATCAGACACACTTAATTTTAAACCTAAGGCAGAAAGTTTCCCCCAAATAGCTTTAATATGCAAATATAACTATTATTTCCATTTGATATGTTAATACACATGTCTCTTTCTGTTATTTACCTAGTCAATCATCTATCTACGTGTTTATATACAGAGCAGTCATTGTTGGCAATTTGATAATCAAAAGAAGTAAATAATTTAGAGTTTTTTAAATTTTCTGACATGAATCTCCTATTTAAATATTCATATCATATATGGTAATTTAATAATGGAAGATAAATATAAAAATTTTAACTTATATTCAAGACATAAGTTAGCTCATTTTGGACTCAGGGTACTAAAGAAATAACAGTTAATATAAAGATTTAAAGTCAAGTGGTCTTGTGATGAATGTCTTAGCTATAGAGCCTGAGTCAGAATTGAAGTCCACATAAAACTTTAAGGCTTTATGGTCAGAGCTTGACCTGTTAGTTACCTAAAATAAATATGAGTATATATTCAAAGAAATATATACCCATATTATATATTATGAGTATATATTACAAGGAAAAGAAATGAAGTGCACATGAATCTTTAAGTCCTGTTTAGGAAAATCCTATAATGAGGGAAATGAAGCAGAAGAGACTAACCCAATTGCGCTCTCCATTAAAGTCTAAGCTTAGGCTACTCTAAGGGTAGTTTCTGCAACATAAAACTGTACTTCAGTTGAATCAATGGTTATAGTTGTTTGTACCTCTTATAATTCATAATTGGTTGTGGGTCAACTCTTAAAAAGGAAAGCCTGCTACTCTTTGCAAGGCAATGCCAGTTAGGTCAGTTCTCTGGAGAACCTAAGCAACTGTGCGTTATTAACTGCCAACACTCAGCAGCAGCTAGAAGAGAAATAAACTGACCTGGCAGAAGGGATCTGGGGGAGACAACTTAAATCTACTGTCTCCATCTTTTGTACCATTTAATTCATTTTTTTTTCTTCTGGAGAAACTTAAAAGAAGAGGCATAATAGAATGAATTGCACTCCATGTTGCTAAAGCTATTTCTGTTTTCGGAACTATTACTCATCATCTCCATCCTGGAACATCCATTCAAAATGCTTCCCTCCCCTTAGATATAGCACTTTTGCTGATATAGGTGCTGCATCTGTTGGGATAAAGCAGGCTTTTATTTCTGAATTGTCTGTGTCCCTGGTGAACCATGCACATACCCAGCTGTGGTTGCTATATTTCTTCATTTATGATTAAAACTGAACCTGGAAGTACAAAAAGATACACTTTAGCACATTAAACTAAGTTCCAGACACATTCCCTTCCTTTGCCATTGCAAAAGTATAATTTTTCATAAATTTATGGACAAAAATTCTGCCAGCATGGTATTTCTCTTATGCCTGTTGATCTACTGACACAAAACATCAGATGACCAAGTGAAAGCTAGGGCTTTAAGTTTGGAGGCACAGTTACTGTATTTTTTGGTGGTGTCTCTGCTCAGAAAACTAGGACTTCTAATCTCACAGAGCCAATATATTTGGAGATGGAATGTACAAAGTTACAAGGAGTATGAGTCACAAGGAGTGATGATAGGTAGTGTCATTCCTATTTATACTCCTTAGTTCCCAGACCCATTCTACCTACTGCAGACCCAGCACCAGATGATGAGTGGCCTTTAATTTAAAATATAAAAGGATTCTGGAGGGTCACTCACCATCTGATTTGGATATTTATGCCTCCAAATTTCATGTTGAAATGTAACCTGCAATGTTGGAGGTGGGGCCTGGTGTAAGGTGTTTGAGTCATTGAGGCGGATCTCTCATGGCTTGGAGCTTTCTTCAGGATAGTGAGTGATTTCTCATAAAATCTGATTATTTAAAAATGTAGTGATACCTCCCCTCCCACTTTGTCTTGCTCTTGCATCTGTCATGTGACACGTCTGCTCCGTTTTTTTCCCCCACCATGATTAAAAGCTCCCTGAGGCCTCCCTGGAAGAGAGCAAATGCCAGCATCATACTTCCTATATAAGCTGCAGAACTGTGAGCCAATCAAACTTCTTTTCTTTATAAATTACCCAGGCGCAGATATTTTCTTATAGAAATGCAGGAATGGCCTAAAATATCATTCTTAAAGGGTATCATCTTCAAGCTGCCACATGATCTGGTCATTGGTTATATATTCGAAGGGAAAGAAATATGGGATCAAACTCAGTGTCCATCAACGGATGAATGTATAAAGAACTTTTGTTGAATATGCATAATGGAATGCTTTTCGCCTATATAAAATAATTGAATTATATCTTTTGCAACAACATGCATGAGCTTAGAGGACATTATGTTAGCTGAAATAAACCAGGCACAGAAAAATAAATATCCCATGTTCTCATTCATATATGGAAGCTAAAAAATAGTTGGTGCCATAGAAGTAGAGAGTTTTTGGGGATTAGGGAGTTGGGGATAGGGAAAGGTTTGCTAATGTATACAAAATTACAGCTAGATAGGAAGAATAACTTGTAGTGTTTTAAAACACTGTAGGGTGACTTTAGTTAACTATAATTTATCATATATTTCAAATAGCTATGAGATAAGATTTTGAATATTCTCAATACAAAGTAAATATAAATCTTTGAGGTGATAAGTAAGCTGTTTGCCCTGATTTGATTGTAACATACTGCATAAATGCATTGAAATATCGCTCTGTACCCCATAAATATGTACAGAGCAATATTTCATGATTATGTGCCAATTAAAAATAATACTTTTAAAGCAGATTAAATAACAAAGATAGCTGAAGATGTAGAGAACACTGGTGATTGCTGAGGTTAATATACAATGGTACAATGTTTATGAAAACTTTATGGCAGTGCCTCAAAAAATTAAACAGAATTACCATATGACTTAGATTTTCACTTCTGGATATATATATATATATATATTCCCAAAAGAAAATAGAAACTCAAAAAGATGGTATTAATATAACTATTTTCTTAGCAACTTTATTTAAAATAGCTAAATGTTGGAAGCAACCCAAATGCCCATTGACAGATGAATGGATAAACAAAATGTGACCTATACATACAATGGAATATTATTCAACCTTAAAAAGGAAGGAAATTCTGACACATAGTATAATATGGCACAACACTGAAAACATTATTCTAACTGAAATAAGCCAATCACAAACCGACAAATATGGTATAATTCCACAAATATGGTATAATAATATGAGATACCTAGTATAGTCTAATTTGTGATGACAAAAAATAGAATGGTTGTTGCTAGGACAGGGAGAAGGGGCAATGGGGAATTATTGTTTGATGGGAATACAGTTTCAGCTTGGAAAGATACTAAAGTTCTAGAGCTTGATTGTAATAATGGTTGCACAACAATGTGAATGTACTTGATGCCACTGAATTTAATAAATAAAAATTGTTAATATGGTAAAAAAAAAACATCATTTCACTATTCAGTCAGGATGGCCAATGCTCCTGATGGTCATGTGACTACTGTCTCAAGTCCTCTTCTGCAAAATGATTATCTTGGCATGATTGTTTTTCAATTAATTGGACACTCCATTAGTGCTTAGATTGTGTGCTATGGGAAGTCCTAGGTGGGGACAAAACATATAGCCAGGATATTTGCCAATCTCATAGATATTCACAGAATGAATAGCTCCTTATTCCAGAATGGAAGAGATCTGATCCAATCAACGTGCCACCTCATGGCTATCAAACTACCTGAAGGATGGGGCTATTTTGTGAACTCACCAACAGTCTTTATTGCTTGTACATAGTACATTCTTCAGCAGTCATCACTAGGGCAACCTTGAAAAGCAAGATCTCAAACCTTAGACCCATGCAGAGCTTCCATTTCTGCTATTCAATTTATATTGTACATAGTCCTACCACGCAAAATGACCAAGAGGCATGCTGACTTCAACTGATCAAGTCACCATTGGCTATCTTATGCCTTTTTCTTAGTGTTCTCTTGTGTGTGCCGACGAATACTATAAACTTTCACATTCTGATCAATACACATGCCTCTACATATCCCTAACCATCCAATCAGCTAAGCAATTTCTTGCCATTTTAATTCCATATCTGTTCTTACTGGGACCACTTCTCTCTTCCCACAAGGTAGACTGCTGAGTGCACTACCTAAAATAAATTTAGAGTCATCTTTGAGTGAGGGTATAGGGATAGAGTTGCCCATTTGTGTCCTGCACAGGATATTAAGCTGTCTCATCTCTGAACTCAGCTCTGATTCCTTCACTTTAACTAACTTGGTAATTAGGATCCTCTGTGAGGCCACAGATAAGAGCTGAAGAGAGGTGTCGGTATAGCAGGGATATGTGACACAGGATAGGGGGCTGGGTCACTTTACACAGTTTAGGTATGCCCTGTGTACAATGCAGGAAAAATAACTCCTATGTTAAGAAGGATTGTTTTCTGAACTTGTGACTTGGTGGGTTTGACAGCACCCAGCTTATGATGGCCAGGTCTGGATGCATGGTCATGTGATGGCTCACAGTCAGATATTCAACCTCCAAAGGCCTAGTAGCATGTCAAGAGCTATGATATTTTTTGCCCTAGAAATCTAGAGTTCTGTAATGTGGCTTTTCTTTTGCTCTTGACAGAAATTTCAGATGACACTTTTCTACCATGGATATCTGTCATATTTTGGGTCTGCCAGATCACATAGCCTAAATTGCTGAGTTGCCTGCATAATCAGCTAGACCTGCTACAAAGCCATTTCATACTCTGAACTCAATTCAAATTTACTAGTCTTCTGCACATGTATTAAGTAGGTAAGAACAGTATTATCAAAAGTATCATATTCTAAATACGAATGGTAAAAAGATCTACCAACTGCTGGGCTTCTTTCTAAGAGACAGACAAGGATTGCAAAGTATGACAACTTGTTTTTTTTACCTTAAAAGAGATGTCCTGGAATGTCCTAGACAATTCACCTTCTAAAATCTTAACCAAAGTGGAAGGCCCTTGAATCTTTAGAAAGGTTATGTCCATCATCTAGAGAACATGTATCTTCCCAGGACATCCAGACTAGATGCCATTTTGTTCCCATCATACTGAATTATCATGATGGCATTGATAGAGTGGATCTATGATATGTTCATAGGAACTCCAGGTGGTCTAGATTCTGTCATACTATATTGTAACAGTGAAAAATAATGAACTTAGCATTGGGGCAAGACCATGTAGTTGTCAGTACAATGTGAATGCTATTGCATGTAATTTTCCACACTGATGGGCATGGAAAATGTATTTGTCCAGAAAAAGTTTCATTCTAGTGGTCAAGATTGTGTTGGTTGGCTCTATTTAAATATCTTATCCAGCACAGCAGCTGCAGTTGGGACTACTGTATGACTGTGTTTGTGGTATCCCACTTTCATCTGTCATTGTCCATCTGGTTTTTGCAAGTGCCAAAATGGTGAGCAAAATGAGAATATGAGAAGACAAGATTCATGCATCTTTTAGGACTTTTTGGGTGAAACTAATTTATGTTATCCACCTAGAATGCAATTATTTTTATTTTACTCATAGTGAAGACAGTAAGTTAGTTTTAAGGTACTTTATTTAAGTACTTTATTTTTCTGCTACAATAGATCTAACTCTGCAGGTAAGTAAACAAATCTGAGTCATTTTCCAATTTCCAGGAAAATGCATTCTAATTATATATTCAGCAAATTACTACCAGGTAGGTCCATGGAACTAGCGGACCCACTGTGAGATGGACCTGCGTAAAGATTCCTTTTAATTCCTAACTCCCATATATCCTTAGTCTAATAGGAGAACTATGCTAGCACTTTGGATTCCCAGGTTTTGGTATCAACTCTACCCTTCTAATGAAGGGTTCTCAAAACATCTGGATAGTTCCTTTTCCTCAGTGTATACTTACCTAAAAATATAGTTTAGGGTCTATCTCTACTACATTTGGAAAGTTATTGGAATAATCAATACTGCATGTACTCGCTAGAGTATTTAAAGGATGTTTCTTCATGAGAACCCAGTCTTTTCTTGGACTAGTTCTCTCTTTCAGTCAATAGGTCTGAAAACTGGAGAAAGGATTCTGACTACCATTGTAGCAACTGAGTGTAGTCTTATTCTCATTCATTATTAACCACTTGTGATTATACATAAGCAATACTGTTATTGATTACCTATTTATATTGCTCGTTGGAACACCAAATTATACTATCCATCTCCATAGATTCTAGCGAGTCAGAAGCCCCAGCTATCGTTCTGAACCTGTTGCTCATTATGGTAATTATGCCCACCTTATTTCTATTTGTTAATACTGCCACCCGACCTTTTAATTGCTACATCTGATCATATCAGTTGTTACCAGGTTGATTAATTCCACAACATCATCTTCTACCATTAGTTCTGGTCTACCAAGTAATAGGCATGACAAGCCTACTCAACAAAGCTTATGTTTCTCTCACCGTTTGCTTTTTACCTTAGGTAAAGAACACCTAAGGCTTTCCTGATATACCTTTAACTATTCATAAATACAATTTACTAGCATAAAATATTTTAATCTTGGCCAGGCATGGTGGCTCACATTTGTAATCCCAGCACTTGGGAGGCCAATGCAGGTAGATCACCTGAGGTCAGGAGTTTGAGACCAGCCTGGTCACCATGGCAAAACCCCGTCTCTACTAAAAAATACTGGCCAGATGCAGTGGCTCATGCCTGTAATCACAGTACTTTGGGAGGCCAAGGCAGGAGATCACGAGGTCAAGAGATTGAGATCATCCTGGCCAACATGGTGAAATCCCGTCTATACTAAAAAAACAAAAATCAGCTGGGTATGGTGGTGTGTGCCTATAGTCCCAGATAGTCGGGAGGCTGAGGCAGGAGAATTGCTTGAACCCGGGAGGCAGAGGTTGAAGCAAGCCAAGATTACGCCATTGCACTCCAGCCTGGTGACAGAGTGAGACTCCGTCTCAAAAAAAAAAAAAAAATTAGCCAAGCTTGGTGGTGCACTGTAGTCCCAGCTATCCAGGAGGCTGAGGCAGGAGAATTGCTTGAATCTGGGAGATGTACGTTACAATGAGCTGAGATTTTACTGGATGAAAGAGTCAGACTCCATCTCAAAAAGATCATCATCATCATCATCATCATCTCTAGTTGTTAATAGTTGGAGGCTTTTCCTTAAAGAGTAGTCCCATGATAGCAGTCAAAATGATCAGAGCCTTTTGTGCTCTTCCATAGTCTTTCATGACAGTTCTCATACCTCTACTTCTTTAATGTAAGCCATTGCTTTTCTCAAACTTCCCAGAGCCACTCTACCTGTAACAGAACACATCCTGGGATTCTTGCCATAATGTTAAACCCTATGTCATGGCAGAGTGACTCTATATTAACATTCTCTTAGTCATCTTTACATTTTACCTTTTTAGGAGGCATACGTAGTTCTACTCTCTCAGGAACATGATAGGTTCTGAATGGTAGCTGGCTTTTAAATCACTAGCATCTACAAAGATGGCTAGTACAATTTGTTGTCCCAACGAGCAATATAAATAGGTAATCAATAACAGTATTATTTATGTATAATCACAAGTGGTTAATAATGAATGAGAATAAGACTGCACTCAGTTGCTACAATGGTGGTCAGAATCCTTTCTCCAGTTTTCAGACCTATTGACCAAAAGAGAGAACTAGTCCAAGAAAAGATTGGGTTCACATGAAGAAACATCCTTTAACTACTCTAGCAAGTGCATGCAGTATCGATTATTCCAATAACTTTCCAAATGTAGTACAGATACAAGAACAATGCTGGAAATGGACTCAATACTGTATTCTTATGTAACTATACACTGAGGGAAAGGATTATCCAGATGTTTTGAGAACCCTTGATTAGGTCTTATAGCTTCTTCAACAGATGATCCTTCTCTTTCTTTAGAAAATCCAGAACTTGCCTAGTAAAATCATGCAGAGATTTAACCTTAGTTATTGGTCTGAGAAGGAAGAGATGAAGGCAGATTCCAAAGAAGGAAGCATTATCTTACAAAGTATCTTCTTATTGGACATTTGTACGTTTCTTAAGCCAGGCTAATTTCTACATTTGAACAGAGGAAGGGAAACAGCTAATTGAATTGTTCTATCTATGGATATTATGCAAATGTAGCTAAACTTGATTTAATATTTATGATTTGATTTAATATTTATGATTTAGTTGATACCCTGATCTTGTCATTTTCTCTCTTTAAATGTCAGAGATATGGGTTGAGTCAGAGCATTCTTTTCCACCTGTGCTACATTCCAGATTAACACAGGTAAAAGTTTAGCAGCTACACTGCCATGATGAGCAGTGAGTAGAGATGTGTTCATCAGCCAGTAAGTAACTCAACTCTAGAAGCTCATCCATAGAGCTTACTTTGGAGGACCAACTTTGTTTTTTCTTCCTTTGTCCGGCACTCTTGGAATCCACTCCTCTCCTACCCTCCCAATTCCTGCCTTTACAAGTTGACCGGTTTTTGCAGCTCCTTTGGCATGTAATCTCTCTATTTCCTTAATCTTGCCCAGTTGCTTCCTATAGAGATACAACCCTAGATATTGGTGTGGTAGAGGGAAGGGAAGACTACCAAATGTCTTAGTTTGGATTTCCAAGAAGAAGGGATTGAGAATAGTATTCAAATGCCTGTCACTTTATGAGGTTTGCTTCAGAAAAACCTGCAACTGAGGAAATGAAAAAGATAGGGAATGGTAAAGAGCTTGGCAAGGATTCAGTCTCAGGTAAAGCCTTGCTAGAGTTGCCTCTACCTGAGGGAGGAAATCTAGGCTCTTGCATGTCCATATTAGTGAGCCATTAGCTATCACCCAGCCCAGGAGTGGGAGTTGGGTAAACAACATTTCCCAGTCTAAGGTGGCTCTCATTAGTTACATTCTTTAGTAAAGCTAAGATAGGTTGGGAAGAGGAGGAGGAGATGGTATGCTGTTCATTTCTTACCGCTTCTGGAAGTTGGATGCACTTATCATTTAAAAAAGATCTTTAAAAGCAGTATATTTTAAACACATAACTCTTTTTTGGTACTTATATTGTCTAGCAATGTAACTCAGAAAAGTGCTTTACTTCTTTTTAGCACTTGTATCTAAAAAATAGGGGAACTGACTGAAAGTTAGGGCTTAGTTACATGTAACATTCTGGTAAATATTCTTTTTCTCAATGTGGAGAAAAAAGTACCTTACTTAAGTCTTCTTTTGATGAATTTATGAAATAATGGTTTGAAAGATAGATAGCATTTAATCTATGAAGTCTTATACATATGCAAAATATTTCTTTTTGTTTTTTTAAATGGAGTCTCACACTGTCACCCAGGCTGTAGTGCAGTGGCACGATATCAGCTCACTGCAATCTCTGCCTCTTGGGTTCAAGCAATTCTCCTGCCTCAGCCTCCCAAGTAGCTGTGAGTATAGGCATGCTACCACCACAGCCAGCTAATTTTTTGTGTTTTTAGTAGAGACAGGGTTTCACCATGTTGGCCAGGATGGTCTCAATCTCCTGACCTCATTATCTGCCTGCCTTGGCCTTCCAAAGTGCTGGGATTACAGGCGTGAGCCCCCGTGCCCAGCCTATGCAAAATATTTCTAATTACATAATTATTATTTGACCAAAACATCCACTTATACTAATACATAATACATAAACATATAAAGTTGTAACTGCATTACATGGGTCTGAATCTAGGCATCTTATATGGAGGACTATAATAGAGGATGCATTTGTTAAATACAGCAAGATTTCTCAACCTCAGCACTAGTAACATTTTGGGTCAGTTAATTTTTTGTTGTAAAGAGTTGTCCTATGCTTTGTAGGATGTTCAGCAACATCCTTAGCCTTTACTTACTTGGTATTCTCAGTTGAAAATTGTTGGTTTAGAGCAAGAGCATAGCAACATATGTCACCTGCTTCTGTAACAGACTACTTGAGTAGCCAAAAGAGAGTCCAGACTTCTATATGAGACAATACTAAGGATTTCAATACAATGAAAATGTTTCATTTTTAAATTATTTGAAATCCAAATTAATACCTGTTTTAGTTTCCATAGGAACCCTAAATATGATATATATTAAGATACATTTTTAATTGAGAATTTCTCTGGTTATGAGCTAAAGTAAATATACCAAAGAGATTGACACTGAGAGCTCAGAAAAGTTGTAATTGACAGTGTCTGTATTCTATTACTCAGGGTGGAGTGCAGAAGCAGGAGGCCTGAATTATTCAACAGTTCACCCAAGTAATGTGGAGATACGCAATGGTAGGCTGATAGCCTAGGGATGACAGAGCTAGATGGGCTCCAGCAAGTAGCAAAAAAGAGGAAGTATGCCATATTCTGAATCATGCTGAAATTCTCATTTACTGTACTCTACCTTTCTCTGAAAGGCTGCTACCTAGGACAGACTAAAGGTGGTGGAGTTCTAATGAAGCTAGAATTTGTTAATTAAGTGGGGGGTTTTTCCATGCCAACTCTCCAATGCAGCCATTGAAAGGTTGAAAGCATTTGACCCATGGAGAAAAGTCACTGCAACATACAGAATTTGCAGAGCAGCAAAATAAAAAATAATCCAAGCAGCTTATTCAGAACCAGAAAAAAAAACAGGAGAATTAGGCACCTCAATGTGCTGACTCAGAACCAGGCACAAATCAAAATTCTTTTTCTCTAAATATTCTAGTAAGAGAAGAATCCTTGAAAGTCTATGATTTCTTATACCTAAGGGAATGTGTATCAGAAGAGAGGTGATGGTGGTGGTTGACAGGAGACAGATGCTTAGATTAAAGCAGTTTTCCTTGAAATCCATTATCAGCAGATACTAAAATGCCACTTTTAAGACTCCTTGTTTCATTTTGGGGCCAGTCCTCCTCTTTAGTCAAACTTTATACCCCTGAGCTGTGTGCTCTGACAGTTGTCATATTGACTACGATCCAAACAAAGAATGTCTGGAAGAGCTCAATTTAATTCTGTAATTGCAACAGAAAGAGAACGAAGAAAAAGATAGAAAATGCTTGGTGCCATTTGCCAATTTATGCAACTACTCTGATACAAAATCTACTGTTCGAATAAATACTAATCATGTACATATCTGAGTACTAACTTAAAGAAATGTATTTTAAAGTTTCTGATAAAACCCTTATGGGCACATGTCACATTCTTCCGCTTGACTTTATGTCACATCTCTTCCTTTCCCATTATATTTTGACTCAGACCCATTCTTCCTCTCCCTCAAGGCAGAGGATCAGCCTGACCTATTTTATTTAATTGCCATTTGGATTTCAGGGGATTTTTCATTTTGAAAAGTAGAATTTTTCTAACGGAAGGTATTTCAGTTAAAGGTACTTTGAAAATTAAACAATTGAGGTGAACTAGTTATATAATGAGTTCGACTAAACAAATTCTAATATTAAAAACAAGTAAAGATAAAAAAAGAATTTTCATCATGTGTCACAATCTAAACAGTTTCAATAAAGCTAATTAAAAATCTTTCTCATTTTCACAGTGGGTAATAGTTTCAATTAAGACTCTAATAACTCTTTCAAAAATTATTAAACTATAAATGTGTTTTTATACCAAGTATCAATTTTCAGGTTGATTTAGCTACAAAAGTGTATGATTTTACAGTAAAAAGTTAATTGCTTATCAAATGAATCATAGTAGAGACATTAACACACTGCCTCTTTTAGATTAAAGTATATTTAAATATTACAGTTTTTGGAGAATTTTGAATAATCTCTATAGGATGCTGAATGAGATGTGTTTTATTTTTGTTGTAGGCACATCACACTCTTGCATTATATGCCACTACCTACTCATTACCACTATGCACTGAACATGAAGCCAGGTAAATAAACATTGAGAGAAGGGAACCTATAAGCACTTACTCCATGAGTTATGTTGATTTGTTGTAGGCATATCACACTCTTGCATTATATGCCACTACCTACTCATTACCACTATGCACTGAACATGAAGCCAGGTAAACACTGAGAGAAGGGAACCTATAAGCACTTGCTCCATGAGTTATGTTGATTTAGCCTTCATTGCTCTCAAATCTTCATTTTAGAACAAAGCTTTCTTGTTCATTAATTGCGAGCAGAGCTTCCCAGTGCTTCTTCTGAGTAGGTTGCTTTTACTCTGTGCTTCAGTTTCTAACCTCTGATAATCCAGTCTCTGGTGATGTTATGAAGGTTTAATAGTAATAGTTTAATAGTAAGGACATTTTTAAATTTTCAGATCATTCTTTCTTATATTGTGCTGAATTAATTTCACACAGTAGCTTTTCTTCCCTTTTCTATCCCTAGTGTTGTAGTTTAATGCAGTCATTAATTTAAAATGAAGATGAACTCTATGCTAGGTGCTGTTCAAAGAACATCAAATATTGACGGAGAACATTACTACTATCATCTTTTCAAATATTTGAGGACATTTGCCAATTTTTTTCATGTTAAAGTTAAAAGTGTGTGTCAACCATTTTCTGTTGATTTTATCTCTTAAACATCATTAATTCAGATGTTTGTTTATTTTCACTGTCACAGTCTTAGTCAAAGCTTTTTAGTTATTCTTGCATATACCCAAGGTTCACTAATTATCCATTCAATAAGGATAGTAATCCCTAAAATATGCAAAGTTGATAAATTTTCTCCCTGGTTAGCATCTATTAAACAGATTTTTCTTTGCAGCACAAATATATTCTATTACTTTTATAAAATGTTGTACAAATAATCTGCTTGATATGACCCTCGAATCCATTTTCAACACCAGTTTCCACTACTCTCCCTTTGGGCATTCCACCACTTGTTCAGATATGAAGGAATCTGAGCTATTTCATTCTTCCATATCTTTGCACATGCACTTCATCTTTCTGGTTTCTTACTTCTCCCTACTCTATTCTGGGAAAACTACTCACCATTTTTCTGGAATGATCTGAAAAAAAAGATGACTCAAACCATCTCATGGTAGAAATTGCTAGCTTTTTATCAAAATCCCTTTACTCTTCTGAACTATTTGCCAGACATGTAACTAAGTGAAACCTAAATAGAAGGGATGTGTGTTACTATAGGGAAAAGGCTTTTATGAAGTAGTGTGTCTCTTACAGCTCTTGTTTTCCTCTCCCTGGATTCCTTGTAGAATTGCAGAATCATTTGGGAACTGGATCAGTGAGAACTGACTGAATGGAGGAAAGCCACACCTTAAAGAGAACATCTTTCATGGACTACTAAGCAAGTTTAGTTCCACAATTTTTTTTTTTCTTTTTTTGGAGACAGAGTTTTACTCTTGTCGCCCAGCCTGGAGTGCAGTGGCGGCATCTCAGCTCACTGCAACCTCTGCCTCCCGAGTTCAAGTGATTCTGCCTTAGGCTCCCGACTAGCTGGGATTACAGGCACATGCCACGACGCCTGGCTGATTTTTTAAATATTTTAGTTGAGATGGGGTTTCACCTGACCTCAGGTGATCCACCCACCTCAGCCTCCCAAAGTGCTGGGATTATAGGGGTGAGCACCACGCCCGGCCAGTGTCACAATTTTTTATGGTCATCTTCTGTTTCCTGTTTTCCTTTCATATATGTATAATTGACATTATCATTGCCAGGCACAGTTGAAAACAGAAGAGCAAAATAAACAGAGTCAGGAGACTTGTGTTATACTTTTGGAGGGCTAAAACATAAACAAATCAATAAATATTTACCATTGCTAGTACAAAAAGAGAAGAATACAGTGGTTAAGAAAGCTGATCATGGAGATAACATTACTAAAATTGGCAAAATGGGAAAGTCCAGAACTCAGTCCCTCTTTAAAAGCAACTAATGAGCTGGCAAAAAATTGATAGAATTGACTTTCCAGAACACTGGAATCTATTTGAAACCTTACCATAAACAGGGGATGGTTAGAAAAAATAAGCTGTTGCTCTGTGCTGAGTGCACTGTCCTGGTTTAAATAGATTGACTACCAACCTCCATACACAAGATTGATAGCAGCAGTGAGGATGGCAGCTGGAATTCTAGTTCCTCAGATAGTGCCAGAGGTAACAGACCTTATTCTTAAAGAATTGTAGTTGAGACCTCAGTCTGCCTGGTGGCTCTTCAAATACATGTACAAAGCCTTCCCTTTGCTTTGCCTGACATGGAGTCTTCCCAGGGCTGGACAACCTTCTGAACAGCTGTGCTAGAAACTTTGAAAGATACAGATACTGACCTCACCAACCTGGGTCAAGAAACATCATTTTTAATTTACATAATTATTTTGGCTCTTCAAGTTCATTTTCATTTCCATGTACGTTTTGAACTAACCTCTTGATTTTTGCCAAAATACAAATAGAATTTTAGGGAAATTATGTTAAATCTTACATTATTTGGAGAAAAATTGACGATGTTACATCTTCTAATAATGACAATGGTGTATAGCTCCTTTCATTTGAATCTTCATTAATTTTTTTATTGCCATATTATAGTTTTAGTATAAAGCTCTGGAACATGTTCTGTTAGATTTGCACCTATATAGGTATTGTGTTTTTTAAATTGTATCATTTAATATATCTCAACAACCAAATTTTCATTTTTGTTGTATAAAAATGAGGTAGATTTTTGCATTTATTTTATATTTCACAACATTATTAAATGCATATATTAGTTTTAGTAGCTGATAATTTCTTCGAGATATTTTCTAAGCTGATTTCTATTCTCTGTGAATACAGAGTTTTATTTCTTCCTTAACAAACTGTACAATTTTATATTGTTTGTCTGCTGATTGCACTGGCTAGAAACTTTAGGATGTTACAAATAATTGAGCATGGTGGATGTATGTGAATTTGCTCACAAACTTGGGGAAAAATAATTAGGTCATTGACCATTAAGCATAATTATAGCTATAGGATTTTAATCACCTTTTATTTTTTAATAGTTTCAGATTTACAGAAAAATTGTAAATATAGGACGGACAGTATTTTTGTACCCTACACAGTACCCCCTGTTATTAACGTCTTACATTAGTATCATATGTTTCTCATAATTTATGATCCAATATTGATATATTTATTTTTCCAATTAAAAAAATGATGTTTTCTGATTTGGGTATTAGATCAATGCTGATATTACAATAATTATAGGAGAATTCACTCTTATTCTATTTTCTGGATGAATATACTCACTGAAATCAATTGAGCCTGGAGATTTGATTTTAGAAATACTTTAACTAAAAATTAATTGCCTTATGTGTAATAAAGACTATTCACGTCAAATTATTTTCTTTGCAAACATTGGGATTTGTATCTCTAAAACAAATTTGCCCAGTTTTATCTAAGTTGTAGATTTATGAACATAAAAGAAATAGTGCCTCATTGTTTTTTAAAATTTCTCTATGGTCTACAGTGGTATCCATTCTCTCTTTAATTTTTTGGGATTCTGTGTCTTTTATTTTTTACTTGATTTATCTGCCTAGAAATTTTTCAAGTTATTAATAATTTATGTAATGTGAGGCTTGAGAGGTTTTTTGTTTGTTTTATTTTCCTCATCTATTTTCAGTTCACTTGATTTTCATTTATTTCTTATTATTTCATTCATTCTGACTTCTTTGAGTAGGCAGCATTCCAACATCTTCTCTTTTTCATATTTTTTAACAAGTAGTCTGCTGTATTTCATATCTGTTATATTGTATGCAATTACTCCCTCCTCTTCTCTTTTATGACTTTATAATTATCTAATATTTTAAATCCACCAATTATACTGTGGCATTTTTAAAGACCTTTCTTTTTCTTCTTTTGCTATTTATTTTGCTTATATTTATCAGTGTTTTTTGAGTATGGTGATTTGATAGCTCATAAATTTAGGAATTTTTCAACCATTATCTCTTCAAACAGTGAAGTATTTTTCTTCTTTTCTATGCCAAAAAGTATACTATATTATTTGGCATTTGCTGTAACTCTTAGATGTTTTTGCTTTATATTTTTTCTATCACAACTTTTCTGTTTTTGTTTTAGTTTTGTAATTTCTATTTGCCTGTATTCAAGTTCATTGATTCTATAATTAGCTAAATCAAGTATTTATTAGCCTGCCAAAGTTATTTTTATTTCTATTACTATCTTCTTTATTTCTAGGATTTTTATTTGATCTTTTGCCTAGTTTACTTCTCTCTGTGAAAATTAACCAGTTATTTATGTATGCTATTCA
This sequence comes from Plecturocebus donacophilus, assembly GCA_004027715.1. NCBI lineage: Eukaryota > Metazoa > Chordata > Mammalia > Primates > Pitheciidae > Plecturocebus > Plecturocebus donacophilus. The sequence goes on from PVKP010001824.1 coordinate 124,198, forward strand.
AATTTTCCACTTGTAACGTATTAATTGTTGCTATTTAAAATATGCTAGCTGATGTTTCCAACATCTACTCAATCTCTGATTGCTTTTTTTGTTGTCGTTTTTAACCTTTACAAAGAGTGTTTACCTTGTGTTTTTGTATTATAAACCTTTTCTGAATGCTAGATATTGTAGGGAACACTTGAAGCTGAGATAAATTATATTCTGAAGGAATTTCCATTTACAAGTTGAAAAAGCCCAACATATTGAGAGGAACACACCCTGACTATTTCAGTTTGGACACTCTTGGGGATTGTTTGTTGCTGCAGAATTTGAATTGTGTTTTGGTGAGGGTGTGTGTGTGTGTGTGTGTGTGAATACAAATTATGAGAAACTAGAATGTGCTAAAGTGATATTTTTTTAATTGCTGTTTAGCTCCAGTGTTCTTTGGAATTTGGAGTGTGCTGCGGAATAAAAAAGTGAGATGAATTTTTATGTATTCAGATGAATTTTTGCTGTTCTAAGCAGGGTTGGGCCTGGTTATTCGAATCCAGATGATATTCTTCTGTGGTGCTGTTTGGCTTCAGTGTTCTTTGGAGTCTGGGGAAGTTGGTCTTCAAAAATTAAACTGTCATTGAAACGGCTTTACCAAAAAGTTTGGTTCATAGTCTTCATTGGATTGCCTACTGGAGCAAAAAAATATATGTAGCCATGTAAAATAGTGAGTTTGTATTGCTATCTCATGGATAGAGTTCTGAGATAAAAGCCACTGGATCTCTGTTTTGTGTGCATATAAATTCCATAAGTATATGTAGTTATGTATGCACATTTACTATGTTAAATGCTATATATACCAAATTGGCTTATAAATGAAAGAGCACTCATAAATTAAGTAAGCCCAAAGTATTTTTCAAGTCCACATATCTTATGTTAACCTTTAATAAACAATCTGGCTTTAAAATTATTGATACAATTTAAATAGAAGTATCCTCAGAATTGTCAGCATACAACTTTTTCTGGGTTTGTCTCTGACAGATATTTTGTCTCTGATAGCTATTTTGAAGAGTAAGAGTATGGCATAGAATGTTATAAAACTATAAAACAAGCCAAATTGAACTAATTTTAGTTTATGTCTCTAATTTGACAAATAATACTAATTTAATGTTATTAGCTGAATCTTCTGAGTTATTGGCAAAAATACCTCTGTATTTAATATTAAAGTTCTTACTTAGGTAAGCATTTGATGTTCACTGGCTATAAAAAATGGTTAACAAGGAAATAGCTAACTCTAAGTGAGGGCAAGCTGTGTCTAACATCTCAGTTTTCAAAAGTAGACCTTAAAAATGAAAAAAAAAAAAGTAGTACATGTAAGTGGGATAAATGCTGTAGGTAAGCTTTTGTTGTGATTTAAAATCTTAAACTTACTTTGAATTTTGTAATAGATGCTCATTGGAGGTCTGGGGTATTTATAATTAGAAAAGATTATGATATGGGGAAATATATTTCTAAAAATTGTGGAATGGTTTCCATCAATAAATTCTCATATCTAATAGCCAGTTTAGGATTTCTTACTTCCCAGATTTTCACTGAAATTTGAGGATACTAAAGATAAGAATTATATATTCTAGTTAATACATAATTCTAGATATGAAATATGCCACAGATGTATTTTTATAGAGAAAAAGAATCACTTTACTAATTTATAACTTATCAAAATGTTAATTCAAATTATGTATTAGAAAAGGTTATTTAAAAAACAAGGTAGTAAGGAACCAGTAAATATTGAAGAGAGATGTAAACACAGTTGTAGATATGAAGATTGTTTTTTGGTAAGGAAGGTTATGAAGAAAAAAAAAATAATTTGCATGAGAAAAGATCATGTGTGGTGAATTCTTAAAATGAAATGACTGGATGGTTAAAAAAGGAAAAGAAAGAGAGAAAGAAGAAGAAAAGAAAAGAAAGAAAGAAAATTTAGGGCAAAACAAAAAGCTCAAGTCATAGATGGTCTGTGCAAGTCATATGCAGTTTTTATCCTGTTTCTCTATGTGTCTGCATTCATGCATATACAAAGAAAGTAGGAAGTGGAAAAAGTTTAGGTAATAAGATATTATTTAAAAACTTATAGAAAATTGGGAGCTATTTGGCTGTTTAATATTGCTTATAGTTAAAGCTCTTTGTCTTGATGAAGGTAAAATAAGAAATATAATTAATAAATACATTGGTAGTTTGGCATTTTTTAATATAGTTAGACATGAAGCTATATTTAGCATGGAGCCAAGTTTCTCATACAAACTTGCATGAGAAGTCTCCCACAACCAGACCAGACTATATTTGCTATTATGCACAGATAGTACTAGCACTAATGTACTTACTGATCATGTATCTAAAGTGAATTACTTAATTGCACAAAATGTATAGTGTTATTGATAGACTTAAAGACATTAAATTGTATATCAGGAACAAAATATCCATCTTATGTTTTTTTAGGTCCTAGGTGACACTTTAGCTTCTAAGATAAACTGAATAGGAGGAAAAATTTGGGGTTTGTTTTCTGTTTATTTGTTTTTGCTTCTAGTTTTCATTTATTTGTTGTTTGTTCTCCCTTAAGTTTTAGTTATATATGCATATATAAAACCATTGGTTTATTTTACTTTCCAATAAAAGGCTTTTACTGATTTCTATAATCATTTTGTTCCCTATGCATTTCCAATAACTCATAATTTGCTCTATTTATCTAAAGTTCCTAAGTTACCTTTGTCAAGCCTCCAGAAATTGATAAAGAACACCAGCTATTTAAAATTTGGTTGGTTTTGCTTAACTCTGATTATCTAGAGAGCTATGAAAGCTTTAATGTTCATAGCAAAAAAAAAAAAGACTTTTTCTCTACAAGTTCTGAACAGAGATAGTACATTATTTCATTATTTGAAAAGGTAGGTGATAATTAAAATGTTTAAATTATGTTTATTTTTAAGGTAACTAAATCTAATTAATAATTTGAGTTGGTTTTAAGATGCATTCCTTTAGATAATGAGGAAATACAGTGACATAGGTACAAAGTTTTAATGATTGACCTAGTCTTTAAGAACAAGGAAATTACATTGAATGGGATTACTCTCAAACCAACTTAGTTTTGATGGCCATTGTTAAATTAAGTGACATTCACATGAATTAGGTAGTAATAAACACATGAGACTTTCTAGTGACTTTTCATCCCAAGACATTTATCACTTATGGGCCTTTTTGTGTGTACCTAAAAACCATATGTGTACAAGTGTTACATTAGCTTGAAGATATTAGTGGTGAAATTACCTAATCAGTTGTCAGTACTGTATCTAGAAATCAATTTTGGAAATGTGTGATCATGCTCTTTTAAATAGCTGAAAATAAATTACTTTTCTTACAAAGTAAGAAAATTCTTACTTTGTCTCTGTTTTGTAGTATAATGTTTAAGTGAAAGGACAGTATTTATCCTCATGTTTAGTATTGAGGTGACATTTGCACTTACCATTTTTTTAATAATGGCGAGAAAAGTTAGTTGTCTTACTGATACAGGATTTTTCTCAGACCCTATGACAGACTCACGACAGAGGCACCCCCTCTACTTGACCTGCTGCACTCAACCTCTTGGAGGAGGGATCATGTGAGCAAGTGAATGTGGAATCTAATCAGCCAGTCTGGGCACTGACACAGGAAGAAACTCTGTATGGGTCCCACAACCAGACCAGACATGAGCAAGTGAGTGTAGCATCTAGCCAGTTGCTCTGGGCACCAGCAGGAGCAAGCTCCGCACTGGACCCACAGCAGTGCCCAGGTGAGGGAGCCTGCAACCCCAAAGACCCAAAGGTGGTGTTACAGTGCTCTCTTAGTTCTGCTGTCTGCAGACTGCAGTGTGTTACCAGCTCGTTTGCCCCTGAGTGGTGGCACTCAGGTGAGAGTGCCTATGACCCCAAGACCCGAGAGAGGGTGTTACAGTGCTCCTCTAGTTCTACCATCCATGGACAGCAGTGTATACAAACTCATTTGGCCCCTTGCCTCATTGCATGGAGCAGCTGCCCTCCACCAGCGAGGACAAAGGGCTGGTGTGATGTCATTTCTGGGTAGCCACACACACGGGGCCCTGAGCCCTTGCCTGATGTCCAAGGAGAATGAGGTTGCAAAGACAATTGCAGGGCTGATAATTTTATTAAGCAATGAAAATGGCTTTCAGTGGAGAGGTGAGCTGCAGAGTAGACTGGATGGGCTGGTCATTTTCCCCTGTAGTCTGGTTGTCTCTTTTATAGTCCAGCCATCTCTTCCTTGAAGTCCAGCCATCTCACTGAAGTTTGGCCATCTTCTCCTCTACCAAATGAGTCTGGGGTCTTCATAGGTACAGAATGGGGGCAGATGGGCTATAGGTAGTTTTGGAAAAGGCAACATTCAATTAGTAAAAATACATTATTTAAGGAGAGAGTGGGCAAACAGGAATAGAATTTCTCACTTTGGACTATGGGTTGCAGGCATGGCTTGAAGGTGAGGTTTCACTGGGGACTCAAACCTGTCTGCCTAGAATTTCTTTGTCTCTTAACCTTTATCATTACTTTGATAAGGTTGGCATAGAACATATCAATTTTTGATGCTTTTGGTTACAGTTCTTTCACTAGAAGTCTAGCAATTAGACATATGCAAGGAGTAATCTAACCACTTTAATACAATGAAGTGCCACAGGCAGTCACTACAGGACACCAGATCATTGTGTTTTAATTTGTAATATATTAAACAGAATGATACGATTTTCTGTAGTATAAATATCCTATTAACTAATCATTATGCTATTAAGTTACAGGGCTTTGACTCCTGGGTCTGAAAAAGTCACTGACACCTGCTAAATCTTGAGCATTGACACTAGTCAAAGCCTTGTCTTCAGACCCAGAACATTACAATCAAAATGAAGTGTTTTCTTGATACACAGGGCCAGAAATTAAAACCATTCCATTGAGGCCCAGGGACTATTGTAGAAAAGGTGAGCATGCAAGATTGCAAGAACTGATTTTGAGGGATAAGATTAGTTCAGAATTTTTTGATAAATTAAACATTAATATCCAAAAGCACACCGATGCTAGGCTGGAGTCTGGGCTCATGTGTCATAATAATAGGATTTTCTTGGAGTTTTGTCCTACTCTTTAATAGAGAATTCTAAAAGGTTATAAAAAGTTTATGGACATCTTACTTCATGATCAAACTGATTTTAATTAAATATATATGCTTATAAAGTTTTATTAAAGTTAGCTTTCACAATAATAATATACAATGCAAAGGTAACATTTTTGTTTTCTCTTTTGAACACAATGTTAGTGTAATACTACCAAGGGATAAAATATTTTTGTTTATCTTTTAAGTGAACTGCAGGGGAAAAGTAGAGCAGGGAGAGACAGATTAATTTGGCATCATACTGTCTTTACTAGGTCTTAACATTTGGGAACCTGAATCTCCTCTCTATTAAAAGGTAAACATTTCAGTTTCGTGATATTGGCTAAATAAATGACTATTTTATAGGGACCTGTGATCCTATTTTGTGATTTCAAGTGTCTTAATACTTTGATATTTGTCAGACATCCTATGAGCAAAATTTTAAGTTCTAAATTCAGTCTGTTTTACCTCAAACTAAATATTTTGGATATTAGGTTTTCCGATGTCAAAGTCCAAGGGAGATATATTAGGAAGATATATATTACAATTATGGAAAAAGCATTATCAAATTTGAGATTGTGTTTACTTTCCTTTAGGTTGTATTTACATATAGATGTGTTCTTAATGTGTATTCCAAGATTGTAGGATGTTCATAAAATTCTGACATGTCTTCATATGTGTTGTCAGTAATAATTATGATTATCATGTTAAATTGCTGAATGCCACAGAAATCTAATTTTATTGTCAATTGTGTCTTTTTAACTATGGGTGACTAAAGACTTTTGTCACTTGCAATTGTTTTGCTTTGATCCTTCTCAGGAAGACATTTATAATCAGCGATAGTCCAGGGCTTACTTCTTTGGGGAAGTTCATGAAAATGACTCTTGAATGCAGATTTCTGATAGCTTTGGAGATTGTGCCATTGTACAGGAAAGAAAATTTCCAAAGTACGGATTAAAAGACTTACATGTTCATGAAGATTGCTAACCCAATATGAAACAGAGCAGGAGCTGATTGAATGGATTGAACTAATGGAGGACCAAAATATTTTTTTGTTTGAAACATTGATGATTCTTCAGAGTCTGGATAACTTTTTTTCCTTTGAGCTACTTATAGTCTTTAACAACTGAGTATACTACTATAAGCATTAATTGAGGCGTATGTCTTCCTCTGCCTAATTTCTCCAGAATTTATAAATTATTTGTATTTATGAATATTTTTAATTAGTGCAACTTCTTTGCATAAGTTCCATAAGAATCTATTTTCTAACAGGACATAAGTGGTGCTGGTTATTTGCCCAGGGCGTTGACTGAAATGGTCTTGTGAGGGGTTCTAGCAAGACCAATTTAGGAGAGCCTATGTGGACAATGAGTCTTGCTGCATTTTGTGTGGGTAATCAGGCCAAGTATATGGTACGGCAGCTTACTTTGCAAGTAGGTTGATCCTGCTGTGATTTGGCTTTGGTGGAAGTGGGGGACTGGAGAGAGAAAGATTGTGTTTCAGAAGAAAACTATAGTATCAGATTAACCGTAGATTCATGGGTGGTCATGTGGTTACCCATGCTATGGAGCTTCCCACAATGCCCTCCTCAGCATGAAGAAGTCAGAAAAATTGACAACAGTTTCCCCATGTTTGAAGAATGGATAAAAGAAAAACGGAGCTGAAACCAACCCAATAGTCCCATAGACTCTGTATGCTTTTGACACACATAGAAATTGACTCTTCTGGTCTTAAAACTTGAAACTTATATTTGATTTATCTGGATTCTTTCCTCAGAAAAGGACCCTCAGGACTATCAAAAAGTATCAAAACACTGAAACTTGCATCCAGGCATAATATGCTGGGCCCCTCATTCCCTATTGCTTCCTTATCTCACCTGAGTTCCTGTTTTTTAATGCATAGTTACATTTCTTCCTTCCCTGCTAAGTAAACCCATAATTTTAGTTCATCAGTGAGATGGACTTAAGACTGATCTCCCATTTCCTTGTGTTCAATGCCTGATTAGCCTTCTTCCCTGTTAATACTCATCATCTCAGTGATATTGGCTGTCTGTGCTGCGAGCAGCAGGACCTAAACTGAAACCCTGGGGTTTAGATAACACTTAAATGACAGTACTCTTTTCCTTACCCTCTGCCGTTGGTGAGCCCATCCTTAGCCTCTATTTCTCCTGACATTCACCTGTTATTATTTATTTATTTGTTTTTAATTTTAGGCTACTACATTTCTCTGTAACCTCAAACCTTTGATACATTTAGGAAGTCCTTATTATTTTTTTAGATTATCATGCCTTTGACATTGTTATTTTTGTAGAAATAATAGCCCTTCCAGCTTTATACTTGGATTAATCAGAGTTCTTTAGATGGATAGAACTAGTAAGATATATGTATATATGAAAGGCATTATTAAGGAGAATTGACATTCATGATAACAAGGTAAACTCCCACAATAGTCCATCTACAAGTTGAGGAGTAAAGAAACCAGTGGTGGATCACTCTGAGTCCCAAAACCTTAAAAGTAGAAAAGCCTACACTGCAGCCTTCAGTCTTTGGCTGAAGGCGTGAGAGCCACTGGTGTAAGTCCAAGGGTCCAAAAGCTGAAAAACTGGGAGTCTGATGTTTGAGGGCAGGAAGCATCCAGTGTGGAAGAAAGATGAAATCCAGAAGACTCAGCTAGTCAGGTACTTCCAACTTCTTTCTGCCTGCTTTATTCTAGCCATGCTGGCAGCTGATTAGATGGTGCCCACCCAGATTGATGGTGGTTCTTCCTCTTCCAGTCCACTGACTCATATGTTAATCTCCTTTGGCAACACCCTTATAGACATACCCAGGAATAATACTTTGCATTCTTCAATCCAAGCAAGTTGACACTGAATATTAACCATTACATTACTTCTTAGGCATGAGTTGGAATCCTGATTTATATTTTAAGTTACATAATTTTATTTATTGTTATAATATACTCCTTTAGATACTCTCTTGTAGGTTCCTTCATTTTAGTAATGTAACTTATATTCCTGGTTTCCCAAATTGTCAGTTGTTTTAAGAATCTCTTAACAACTTCCTCTCACTCACTAGTATGATTCCCAAAGAGAGATAATCTATCAGTTCAAAATACAACTCAATTCTTGATGTGTTTTCTTTTCTGAAGTGAGTGTTTCATCTTATATTCCTTCCATTAGCATCCTAAGTCTATAAATTTGCCTGGCATGTGGATTACAGAAAGCTATTTATCCTTCCAAAACTAGAATCATCAGATTCATTTTAATTCTCCCTAATAAGGTATAAAGTAGTCTGTGCTGATACTTTCAAACCTAGACATATCCATACTGAATGGTTTTCTGACAACTCCTAGTATTGATTCTGCCACTGCAGCTTTAAAAAGTTCTGTCAATTTTCATTCATCAGATCTACTTCTGGGAAAAACTTTTCAGTTTGTTTACAAACTCTTTTTCTCTCTTATTTGATCTATTCCATATTGCTCTGCTTCCTAGCATTTCTCCAAGATTTATTATAAGTTTAAAATTTACTTTTATAAAAACTGCTTATTTGTAGAATAAAACAGCAAGTATATTTAGAAGCAAAGATAGAACTTGAACAAGAAAGACCCAACTTTGCAAATCTAATGTAAAAGCTGGCTAAAGTTAGGATAGAAGATTGCTGCAAAACTTTTGGGTGTAAATTTACTGAGTAATGATATATTTAAAAGAAAAAAAAAGATCTTTTGTAATGAGTTAGTTATGGCAATTAGTATCTCATCCAAATTGTCAAACACAATCACCAATAGTTGTAAATGATAATTAAGACTGATCAATTAATATGGGACTATTTTAACAGTTTTTCAAGTTTGATGAATTATACCATTGTTTTTAAAAAACAAGATAAATAATGGATACCATCATGTTTAAAATGATGATTCCACATGACATTACCTAATCAGAACATCAGCTTCTGAGTTGCCTCTTATGACTATAATACAAAGTGATGGTAGGAATGGATGCTTTATCCTCAACTCTTACGCATCGATAGCAAGGAGAGGGTTCTTTAAAGTAAGACAATGCAAATGGTGCATGTAATCATACAATTGATACGCATTTTATGCTCATGCACCTGTTTTAAGGTGTATTTTTTTGTTAATTAACAGTAGTGAACCTCTTGTGTGTCTATACATATATATGTATATATACATCATACATATGTATATACATATATAATAGGAGTAGGAGAGACAGATTTTTTAAACAAAAAATGGAAAGCAAACCTCCAAATTGGGCAAATTTTAAGATGTGAGTCTGAAAATTTATCTAACAGAGTGTGGGAAAACTTAAAAATAAAAAAGTTGCATCTTCAAATTATATGTTATACGTGTGTGTGTGTGTGTGTGTGTGTGTGTGTGTATGTGTGCATGTACACAGATATATATTTTCTTCCCTCCAATGTCTCTTTGTTCATTCTGAATTCCAATTACACAGATATTAGACTCTTTAATATTAACTGAGTCTATGGCTCTTTTCATTTTCATTTACATTTGTGTGTGTGTGGGGGGGGTTGTTTTTCACTTATTGCTCTTCCTTCAAGGTCATTTTCTTTCCCTTGTCATCTCCATTAAGGTTTATGTTCATCTAGTGAACATAAAGTATTTACTATTTCAGAGATTGTACTTTTCACATCTAATTTACATTTTACATTTTCTTTCTTCTTACACTAGCTCTATATATTAAAAACTCCTGTTGTTACTCAGTTATAAGCATATTGTGGTGATCTTTATGTATGGTAGTTATATTTGCTATTTTAACATTTATGTCTACTATTTATAATATCGAGGTTATCTTGTTATTGGTTTCATTTTCTATTTAAGAATGTTTCCCATTTTCCCAATTTTTTCCTGTATCAACTAATTTTAGGTGGAGTCTTCAAAATTATAAACAGAGACTTGGAAAGACAGAGAATATGTCATTTTTCTCTGTTGAGAGTTGTTTCTGTTATCATTCAACTGTCTTCTCTGGGTACAAATCAAAACTTTATTGGCCTCATCCACTGTCTCATTTTAGATATGTAATTTTTTGCTGAGTTTTTTCCTTAAATCTATTACACACATGCATAGTTCAATGGTCAGATAGAGCTATAGTAGAGAGAATTTGCCATCTCTTGTTTTTCTTTTTTCCAATTTTCACAAGTTTTTCCTTTCTTTGCAGCAACCACTGATTCTCCATTTTCAGTTCTCTTATTTTCCAGGCAACAATGACTGGATTTCCACTGCCACCTGATGTACTATAATATGCAGAATTTCCAGATAAAATCCACAAAATAATTGAATAATGCTTCATAAAAATCCCCTTCTCTGAGCATGTACCGGTACCAAAATATGACAAATTCTTTTTGTTAACTAGTACTGTCTTGTATCATATCAAATTTCATATTGTTTTTCTGAAGGCAGCCATTCCAGTCAGATCTTATTCATTAACAGATTATGTCCCATCAATATTCTTTTCTGATTACTTGGTATATTAGACTTGTTTGTGGTCCAGGCTTTTAAAATGATTCCGTGGCCAGGAATGCTTCAGACCTTCACTTCATGTATGTAACTGAAGCTAATCTTCAAATATGGCATTGGTCTTCTGACCAGAATATTGTCCCCTTCCTATGATTAGCAACAGCCCCATTGCATGTCTAGCATTGTTTATAATCACTATTTGCTTAACTATTAATCTCAGTAAAGTATATGCATCTTAAAATTCAGAAACTTAATATTTCTCTATATCACCAAGTTCTATCGAAGTCTTCATTCATAAAGAGTAACTAATATATCTGTGTTGGATGAATAAAAGGATTAAGATGAGTAAAATTAAACAACACCATTCTTTTTTTTTTTCATTTTTTTTCCTTTTTTATTTTATTTTATTTTTTTTAATTTTATTTTTGATTGCATTTTAGGTTTTGGGGTACATGTGAAGAACATGCAATATTGTTGCATAGTTACACACGTGGCAGTGTGATTTATTGCCTTCCTCCCCTTCACCTATATCTGGCATTTCTCCCCATGCTATCTCTCCCCAACTCCCCACCCCCCACTGTCCCTCCCCTATTTCCCCCCAACATACCCCAGTGTGTAGTGCACCCCTCCCTGTGTCCATGTGTTCTCATTGTTCAACACCCGCCTATGAGTGAGAACATGAGGTGTTTGATTTTGTGTTCTTGTGTCAGTTTGCTGAGAATTATGTTTTCCAGGTTCATCCATGTCCCCATAAAGGACACGAACTCATCGTTTTTGATGGCTGCATAATATTCCATGGTGCATATGTGCCACATTTTCCCTGCCCAGTCTATCATTGATGGGCATTTGGGTTGGTTCCAGGTCTTTGCTATTGTAAACTGTGCTGCAATGAACATTCGTGTGGATGTGTCCTTATAGTAGAACGATTTATAATCCTTTGGATGTATACCCAGTAATGGGATTGCTGGGTCAAATGGAATTTCTATTTCTAGGTCCTTGAGGAATCACCACACTGTCTTCCACAATGGTTGAGCTAATTTACACTCCCACCAACAGTGTAAAAGTGTTCCTATTTCTCCACATCCTCTCCAGCATCTGTTGTCTCTAGATTTTTTAATGAACACCATTCTAACTGGCATGAGATGGTATCTCAATGTAGTTTTGATTTGCATTTCTCTAATGACCAGTGATGATGAGCATTTTTTCATATGTTTATTGGCCTCATGTATGTCTTTT